>VZQC01000221.1:19426-88860 GCA_009823505.1 Rhizomys pruinosus | reverse complement strand
TTGCCTTCCCACCCATAGAACAAGGAGAAATATGACAATGATGAGGTCGCTCCCCAACTGTAAATTGGAGACAACTATTGTAGAGGTAATCTCTTATAAAACCGGTAAAACTGCTTTCTTTAATTGACTACTAGACATGGGAACTGTGGAAGGGATTACTCTCTGTTCAGAACCAAATATAATACTAAAGTCCTAGGGCTATGCACTCAGGCAAAATATATTAATACAGGAGCTCTGACATCAGCAATGGATTGTTCTACCAGGTGGATGTTGGCCAGGGGATCCAAGGCCCCACAAAAGGTAAGGGCTCCTTGCCTCTAAGTTGGGATACCTACAGGAGGAGAGGCAATAAGACCCTGCTGCCGAAGACCTGACGTTAACATGGGAGGGATGTATTGAGACCGCACATGCAAGTGTACAAATGGCCTCTGGAATGCCAGAGATTGTTGCCAAAGGCCACTAAACCAATGAAGCAAATATGGGTCTCCCTGAGTCAAGCAAGACTCCACCGTCAGCACCAGCTACACCTCACCTGCCTGGAAATACTGTGCAGCAGAGGCAGCCATGTGCCTGTATATCCCAAATCTAATTGGCTATTGGCTCTCTCCTTGGAGGAATAACCCATGGCTGTCAATTGATTTTCAAATCACTACATAAGCTCTCACCATTGAAAAATATGTTCTACGGCTGAAGAGATGGCTTGGCAATTAAGAAGGTGTACAGTTCTTGCCAAGGAAGAGTTTGGCTGTTGGCACTTACATCAGGGACTCATAAACCCATCCTCAACATATACACAAAATTGAATAAATCTTTAAAATAAATTCATGTCAATAGAGAAAAGCTCTTGGGTCTTCCATTAATCACCAGGGGAAAATGTATGCATATTTTTATTGAAGACTTGTGCAGAGAAAGCGGCTTATTTTAAGAAGTGTCCCACAAATTACAGTATATAAAAGAGAATTTACAGAGCCTTTGTCCTTTCAAGTTTCACCAATGTATATGATATATAAATATCCAGCAATGGACATTGGTTTAGTTTCTTCAAAATTAAGATATCAAAGAAGACAAGAGTTCACATACATACCAGATAGTTCTTCTTTATATATTCTGAAGCAAATATGGAGCATGTGAATTCACATTGAAAGATGTTGTTTACATAATCCAGACTATAAAGTACCACAGATAACAATATGCTGCCAGGAGTTCATGCTAATCCAAAGGAATAAAGGCAATAAGATTGTCCTGTAAGGGAAGGGCAAAAAGAAGAGAAAAAGTGAGTGAGTTGCAATTACTCCAGAAGGATTGATAAGTATACAGAATGGCCCAAGATCAGCCTCCTAATCTATTAAAGGTTATAGCATAAGATGAAATAAAAACGGAGTTTGTTTTATTCAGGTCATCAAAATGAAATCAGAAGAAATTTTCACATGAACAACTTAATTTAGACATAAACTCTAATATCCTGTGAGGTTTTGTAACTTGAATTGGATGTCCAAGAAAGTTATGTAATTTATTTCTGGGCTGTCATCAGTTTAGACTCTTACAATTTTGAATGGCACTACATTAAATGTGTCAAACTTCTCATGCATAAACAAACACTTCGTTGGGAAAGTTAAGTACTCCAGTGTCCCACAATCCAGACATCTACTCAGCACCTTCAAACTCAATTGGCTACTCAGACTCTCTTTCAATTATTGCAAATAAGTTTCATTCTTGCACGTGGTTACTGCAACAGACAGAAGTGAAAGTCTGCTTGAAATAAAAGTAATTACTCCATTAGATAAATTGAAAGAATTAGGAGAAACACAAATAAAAATTGTTTCATGGTAATATGTGATAAAATAAGATTTTGTGGGTAGTGGAATAAAAATGAATCATTAGAGCTCTGAAAATGTCATGGAAACAATGATAAAATACTAGATTATTATGAATGAACAGGAAAAAGTAGAGCATAAAATAAAATGGATCTGTAAATAGCCTTGTATTTTTCTGGATCTCTATGTTTCATGAACCCAAAGCTCAGAGGGATGATTTTGTGTTCATGGGAATGCTTGGCAAATTCTGATGAAGCCATGTGTCTATACCAACTGTGGGATAATATTATGGGAATTGGTTACACAGAAGCCAGAGATGGTGCCAAAATTTCAACAATGCACAGGTCAGTTAGTTCATTCACACAACTATGAAGATTACTCATCCAAAAATAGCAGAAATGACAAGAGAAAGTTGCTTAAAAACTAACAAAAAGTAATATGAGAATTAAAACCAACAAACCCAAACTTGGAGCTTTAAAATTCTCTAGTGGGTAACTGGGAGAGAGTGATTCTGATTCTCAAGTGAATATCACAGGGCTGGAGAGATGGCTCAGTGGTTAATAGCACCGACTGCTCTTGCAGAGGACCCACATGGGTTCAATTCCCAGCACCCACATGGTAGCTAAGAACTGCCTCTCAGCTGGGCATGATGGTGCACGCCTTTATCCTAGCACTCTGGAGGCAGAAGCAGGAAGATCTCAGTGAGTTCAAGGCCAGCCTGGTCTACAAAGTGAGTTCCAGGCCAGCTGCGGCTATAGGGAGACCCTGTCTCAAAATAAATAAATAAATAAATAAATAAATAAATAAATAAATAAATAAATTTAATATCACACCTTCATATATACATTTTGCAGGGTAAATATGTAAACTGAAGAATAAAAGATATTATTTATCACTGAAATTAAATGACATGTTATTAATTAGACATTTTCAATAATTATGGTCTAACTTCATATCATTATCTGACAAAGATCCTAAAAACATACATTGGAGAATTGAAATCCTCTATAGCATGTTGCTGGGAAAATTGGCTACCATGTGAAGGAGGACAAAAGGCAAACCCCATCTCTTACCCTGTATGATGATCAATTTCAAATGGATAAAAAAAAAAAAAAAAAAAAAAACAGTGTAAGACCTGAACCTCTGACAATGTTAAATAAAACACAAGAAAATGCTTCAAATTAAAGGATGGGCAAGGACTTTGTAAAAAAAAAAAAAACTGTGCCCATGAGATGGCTTAGCAGGTAAAGGCCCTTATTTAACAAGCGTGATGAATTTGGTCTTTAGAACCCATATAAAGGTAGAGGGATAGGTCTGAACCCACAAAATTTTCCTCTGAACTCCACTAGCATGCTGTGGAAAGTCTTCAACCACAAATATACACACCATGTACACATAAACAAATACAAAAATGATACAGTTTTAAAGTCTTTAAAGAAAAGAATTTGAGTAACTCAGAAAATAAAACAAAGAATTGACAAATAGAATTATGCAAAATTTAAAATCTTTGACACCACAAAGGAAATAATTGGAGACAATGTACAGAATGGTTCACTATATTTTCTAATGATGAACTGATAGAGAATTCATATCCAGAATATGTAAGCAATACATAAAACCCCAAGTAACATAAGTCAAATAATCCAATGAATTAATTTGCTAAATAAATGAACAGAAAGTTACTAAAACATAATACAAATATCATTAAACACATGAAATGAAAGCTATTTTTAGACATCCTTAGTCATTCTTAGACATCAGGCACATCCAAATTACAATCATATTACATTTGATCATCTTATGGAAAATGGTTACAGTAAAGAACACAAATAGTAGCAAATACTGATAAAGTATGAGGCAACAGGAACAATTGCATACACTGCTGGTGGGAACATAAATTAGTAAAAACAATATGGAAATTTGTATTGAGGTTATTTAAATAAAGAAAAAGTCCTAAATTACAGCTATCATAAGGCCCCGCTACGTCACACTTTAATGTATGCTCCGTGGACTCTGACCAATCTACCACAGAGATACATACACATCTCTTTACACTAGGACTATTCACAACAGACAAGTAAGAGAATCAGAATATGTTGTCTGCTAACAGGTGAGCAGATAGAGAAAATATAGCCTATGCCTAAGTAGAGTTTTAATCGGTATTAAAGAAAAATAAAAATATGCAATTTGTAGGAAAAGGGACCCAAAGGGGGATCATTATGTTATAATACATCACACTCAGAAAGAAAAATGTCATGCTTGATGTGACATGGGAAATAGGCATATATACATACATCTATACATCATATATATTGTGGTGGTTTGAATGAGCATGCTCCCCATAGGCTCCAAATAATTGGACAGTTGGCCCTTAGTTTAGGAAGATCATGGAATATTTAGGGGTATTTAGGGATATGGCCATGCTGGAGGAAATACATCACTGGGGGCAGGGTTTGAGAATATATAGTCTGGCTTTCTCTTATTCCTGTACCTCTTTGAAGATGTGAACTATCATTTTCATGTCTTGGCTGTCTTCGACCGCCAGGCCTCCCCTCCATGATAGACTCTAATCCTCCTGAAACCATAAAAATAGACATCTCATTCTCCTGTAATTTGCCCTGGTTATGATGTTTTATCACGGCAACTGAAAAGTACCTTATATGTATATTCCTGTATGTATTTAAGTATATGTATATGTACATATTTATGTATACATATAGAGGTATGTATGCATGCATATGATAAAACAGTAGAGGGAGACTGGGGGAATAAATGGGACTGGGGGAAAAGGGGAAATGGAAGGATACATGTGGTGAATAAATTCAAAGTATATGATATACTTACATGAAACTCTCTTTATAAAATGCACCACTATATAAAATGGATATATTCCAATAAAATTATATGTTATTCTCAGGGAGAAAAGGTATTTCATATTTGAAAACACCAGACACATAAGAATTTCTTTGGTGAGATTCTCACTAGTAACACTAGAATTTAAAAACATTAGCTTGGGGGCTGAAGAGCTGGCTCAGTGGTTAAGAGCACTGACTGCTCTTGCAGAGGACCTGGGTTCGATTCCCAGCACCCACATGGTGGCTAAGAACAGTCTTTAACTCCAATTCCAGAGGAATCTGAAGCCCTCTTCTGACTTCCGCAGCATTGCACAAATGGGTGCACCAACCTACATGCAGACAGTACACTCATGCACATAAAAAATAAATAATAATAATAAAACCTTAGCTTACAGTATAGATAGAAAGCTAAATTTACTTTCTTAATGTTATGAGAAATTCACATTTGCTGTCTAATGTTAAGGAACTAGTAAATTCAATATTTGTCTTCATAAGGTTCTTCTGTCATTATTATTAGTTTTTGAATCCTGAAATTTAGCATGAAATTTAAAAAGTCTTCTTATTTTTCAGTGTGGCTGACTAAAATTAGAATTTATGACTCTTTTCAAAATGCTTTACAGATGGAAAGAGGCCCCTTTTGTGTTGAACAGAGCCAAATGCCATTCTACATTTGTACTGCAATGAAAATTTATGCCAATCTGAAAAGTAGGCAGGTGCAAGATCAAATTTCTTAATGCCATTTGCTCTGAAAATCACATAAGGCTTCTAAATCTATGCTTTTTATAGAAGCAAAAAAGAATTTGTTTGATATTTTTAAACAATGGCACCTGCTCCAGGCACAAAACAGGCACCCATACAAGAAGGGGACTGTTTTGGTGGGAAAAAGATTTCCAAAGCTTGTCTCAAGTAAGTAACGAGACAATGAAATGAAATACATTTTGAAATTCTAGGATGACAATTCAAGTGGAAGTAGGAGGATAGAAAGGAGGAGATTCTGCCTCATGCCACTGACAGATGCAGGCAAATGGCAGGGATTCAGCAGAGCCAAGGAGATGGAGAAAATCCACAGGACTCCATCTGGGGCCCATCTCTTTGGCCTGGCAACCATGTCAGATATCTCTTTCTGGTAAGCTTGAATTTCCCTTTCCACTTTGGACTAGTAACTTCCATTTCTCCTTTGAATGAAGAACTTACTCCTGTCCTTTTAACCTATTGTCATGAAATCAGTGATGATTAGTTAAGGTCAATGACTTCATTTATAATTTTTCAGCTACTTGGAGTCCAATTAAATACATATTTTCAGTAATGTCATATCTATAGAAAAGCGAGATTTATGATTTCCTTTAAATTTTTTGATGTATTATTTAAAAATGTGTGTCTGTGTCTGTGTCTGTGTGTCTGTGTGTGCATTGCCTATATGTATGTAATTGACCCCATACATGCAATGTCCCTAGTGGCCAGAGAGAGTCTAAGGTCTCCGGGAACTGGAGTTGTGGATGTTGTTATCTGCCTTATAGATGCTGGGAAATGAACCTTAGTTTTCTACTTGAGCAGTTAGTGCTTTAACTGCTGAGCAATCTCTCCAGCCTCTGATATGTTTATCATATCATTATCCCACATTTCCTTAATATAGTTTACTATTCTTGTTATTATTTTAGTAGTTCATCGTTTTTTCCAAAATGGTCTTCTGATGGGTTATCAAGAAAATGGTATGCAGTGGAATGGAGAGATCATTTTAATCTTTGTGACAATACTCTTCCCTGTCTTAGTCACTCAGCATACTTTTATTAATTTTTCTCAATATAAGGACAGAATGTTATGACGGCTATGCCCCCATTCATTTAAAAGGGGAGTCAGCTCTTCTGACTCCATGGACTAATGTCCCACTCATTTGGACACCTGTATAGACTCCCCAAGGAAAGCACAATACAAGGAAGAGAAGAAAACCTTCTTAGCGGGACTAAGGCAAAGTGTAGGCCTGAGATGCCAACTGTTCTTCATAAAATGACCTTTGTCTTTAGTTCACAGAACCTAAATTATACTATCTGCATTTAAAACTCCCAATTTCTCAATGTTCTCATGTTAATCTCATTAACTTGGTTAATCTGGGGTCGTCAGGGATCCATGAAAATCACATACACAAATAAATTCTTAATCTTCCTCTCTTGGAGAAATAAGGGTTGTGAGCAAATTTAAGAACAAAGATAAGAATGCCTCCTTAATATACTGGTTTTGTAAACAAAGTGTGGTTATTAAAAGAAACTAACAGTAATATTCCCTTGGATCTTTGACATTGCTCAGGGACATCCAGGTTATATAGGTATAGAAATATTCAACATAAGTTTAACATAAAGTCAAGAAACTAGAAAAGAGTGAGCATTCACACTTTATGCCTCAATTAGTAGGGATTTTTGTCACTATACCTAGCAATGTATCTTCTTACAGAATTAAGGAGAGATATGTTAACATTTCTGGGTAATGTCTTTAAACATATTAATCTATTTTGCTTCTATGTTCACTGTTCCTTCAGTTTTAACATGGGCAAGACCCAAGGAACATGATAATTTGTTTGAAAAATCTATTGATTTCACTCTCAAATGTGATGTTATGCACCTTGTTTTCAACAAAAAAAGGCTGTTTGTTGTGTAATTTTTGATGAGATAAACTCTAGGTCTTCCTTACCCACATGAGTACATGTTTGTAGGAGTTGTATTCTCTTATTTCAGGACCAGGTTGCTAAGATTTTGCTTGTCTGGGGCTACAGGGAGACCCTGTCTCAAAAAAAAAAAAAAAAAAAAAAAAAGAGATAGGGAAGGTTACATCATATTCATTCATTAAGGGAAAAATATACCAGGAGAATGTTACAATTCTAAAAATATATACACCATACACAGGACACTCAATATCATAAAAGAAACTTTATTAGATCTAAAATCTCACACTGAATCCAACACATTGATAGCGGATAACTTCAGTAACATCTTGTCACCAATAAACAGGCCAACCTGACTTCAGAAATAGAGAAATCCCAGAAAAGAATAAGGGTAGATATAAAAATTGGAAAAGGTGCAAAAACTACACACTACTTAATGAAAATTGGTTCATGTGAGAAATGAGGAAAAAATATAAAAATTGTTAGCATTGAATGAAAACAAAATATACCAAAATCTATTTGACAGATTGAAGCTAGGTCTAAGAGGGAAATTTATAGCATTAAATTCTTACACAAGAAAATTCAAAATATCTAATATAAATAATTAATTATGTACCCAAAAGACACATAGGGAATTAGAGAACAAATAAAACCTACAAAGAGGAGATGGGGAGAGATAAATAAATTCAAGGCTGAAATTAATGAAAATGAAAGGAAGGAAGCAATAGAAAGAATCAATGGTACAAAGAACTGGTTCTATGAAATAATGAATATGATTGGCAAGCCTTTAGCCAATAAACAGACAGAAAGGGAAGACCCAAATTAAACACACCAATATGCAAAGGGAAACATTACAACAGGTACTGAGGAAATTCAGAAAACACTAAGAACATAGTTTAAAAATATATGTTCTAGTAAAATAGAAAGCCTACATAAATTGATAAATAACTTCATATGTATGTCCAACTAAATTTAAGTTAAAAGGAAAGAAATGTAAACACCAATTAGATAGATGCTGTAATGCAAAATCTCCAAACTAAAAGTTTCCAGCAATAGAATACAGTTAACAGTTCTACCATCCTCCAAAGAAGTACCAATACCAATACTCTTCAAATTTTTCTGTAACATGGAAAAGGAAGAGACACTCTAAAATGCTTTCTAGGAAGACAGTGTTACTCTAATACTGAAACTAGAGGCAGATTTAACAAAATAAAAAAAATCATTATAGGCAATCTCTCTAATAAAGATAGAAGCAATAATTATCAAAAATATGAAAAAAAATGAATTCTAGAACAAATAATAAAGATTAGCCAACATGATCAAGTTTGCTTCACCTCAGAACAGAAGTGAATTTGAGATTATTTTTCCAATTTGTGCAAACAATCATTGGAATTTTATTGATATTGCATTGAATTTTTACATTGAATTTGTTAGAATGGCCATTTTCACTGTATTAATTAATTCTACAGGTCCATGAATATGAGAGATATTTCCATCTTCTGGTGCATTTTCAAATTTTATATTTTTACATAAACATTCCAGGATAGGCAAAATACTCCTGAAGAACAAAATACCCTCTGAAGACATTACCATCCTTGGTCCCAAGTTATAGTACAGAATCATAGAAAAAGATAAAAAAAATTAATAACATGGTATTAGCATAAAATCACTCATCAGTGAAATAGCTGTGAGGACAGAATTTCAAATAGATACATTTCTAGTCACCTAATTTTTTACAAAGAAGTAAAAAATGCACACTGAAGAAAAGAATTAAAACAGCATAGTCAGGGCTGGAGAGATGGCCTAGCGGTTAAGAGCACCGACCGCTCTTACAGAGGACCCGGGTTCGATCCCCAGCACCCACATGGCGGCCGAGAACCGTCTGAAACTCCAATTCCAGGGGAACTCCAGTTCCAGGGGAGTCCGATGCCCTCTTCTGACCTCCGCGGCATTGCACGACACGGGTGCACAGACTTGCATGCAGACAGTACATTCATACACATACAGAAATAAATAAAAATAATTAAAAAAAAAAACAGCATAGTCAACAAATAGTGCTAATCAAACTGGATAGATTCATGAGAAGATTAAACTAAATCCTTATCTCTTGACATGCACAAAGTTCCACTCCAAATGGATTAAGTAGCTAACCATGAGACTTGATACTCTGAATCATCTAGAGAAGAAAGGAGGGAATACACTAGAACTTATAGGCACAGGAATGTACTTTATTATTACGCTCCTATAGCACAAAAAATAATTCTAACGATTTATAGAAAGTACCTCATGAAACTAAAAATTTCTGTATGATAAAAGACACCATCACTTGAGTGAAGAAGAAACCTACACAATGGGGAAAATAAATCTTTATCAGTTATACCTCTAACAGAGGGCTAGTATCTTGATTATACTAAGCCTTTAATCCTAGCACTTGGGAGGCAGAGGCAGGCGAATCTTTGTGAGTTCAAGGCCAGCCTGGTCTACAGAGTGAGTTCCAGGACAGCTGGGACTACAGGGAGAACCTGTCTCAAAAAGACCAAAATAAATAAATAAATAAATAAAAAATACTCTTACAATTTGGGGCAAGGATCTGAACAGGGAGTTGTCAAAATAAAATGTTAATATATTTAAAAAAATTTTATGTGTATGAGTATATTGCCTGCATATATGTAAGTGCTCCCATGCTATGCATTGCCCACAGAGGTGAGAAGAGGGTGTTGGAATCCCCTGAAATTGGGGTTATAGGCCATTCTTAGCCTCCGTGGGTCCTCTGCAAAAACTTTCTGTGCTCTTAACCACTGTGCAAACTCTCCAGCCACAGGGAAATAATTTTTAGCATGTTAAACATATTTAGTCATCAGGGAAATACAGAGTATAACAACTTTGAGATTTCATCTTACAGCAGTCATAATGGCTAAGATTCAAAATAAAATAAATACGAAAGCAAAAACAAAACACCAGAAAAACAATGCCAAATGCTGGGAAGGATGTGGAGAAAGGGGAATTTTTTTAAGCATTTTATTTTTTTAATTCTTTTTTTTAATTTTTTTATTTATTTCGGTATGTGTATGAATGCACTGTCTGCATGCAGGTCTGTGCACCCGTGTCATGCAATGCTGCGGAGGTCAGAAGAGGGTGTCGGATTCTCCTGGAACTGGAGTTCTCCTGGAATTGGAGTTTCAGACAGCACTTGGCCACCATGTGGGTGCCGGGGATCGAACCCGGGTCCTCTGTAAGAGCGGTCGGTGCTCTTAACCACTAGGCCATCTCTCCAGGGAATTCTTATAAACTGTTGCTGGGATGAAAACTGTTGCAGCCCCTATGTATATCAGGATAGAGATTTCTCAAAAATGGAAAAAGCATATAATATATGTTCCAGCTATAACTCACTTGGTTATTTATCCAAAAGACACTATAACCTACTGCAGTGGTACCTGTTCATTCCTGTTCCTTTTTGCCCTTTCCGTAATAGGCAGGAATTGGCAAGAACCTACATGTGCATCAAGTGATGAATGACTAATGAAGGTTTGGGACACATACATAATGGAATGTTATTCAGCTCTTAAAGAGACAAAATTATGAGACTTCCAGTTAAATGGATGAAACTGGAAGCAAACATTCTGAATCAGGTTATACACACTCAAAAGGACAAACATCACATGTTCTCTTTCATAGCTGGTTGCTAGCTTTGAAATTATAGGTATGCTTCAATTTAAAAATCCACAGTTGTCAGGAAAGTAATAAATACCCATGGGAGGTGAAGCTTTATGGGAGTAGAGGTATGAAGAACTGGTAGAAAAGGAAAGAAGAGAATAACAGTGTTAGGAGGATTAAGTGGGGTGAGGAATGGGAGGGCAAGGCAGAGGAGGCACTATGTGGAGGGATAACCAACATTAAGATCTTTTAAAAATCTGTATCAAAACCTACCTCTGTAGAAGCATCTTAAAGCACACACACACATACATACATACACACACACACACACACACACATTATAAAAAGAGACTAAAAGGAGTTATATTACGTTTGTTTGATTTTCATATCAACATATTTACTTTTTCATTTCAAATCTGCAACATAGAGGTGGGCAGGTGTTTATATAGACTAATGTAAAGTTTGAAGGACCCAGTGACTTGATTAAGTTCTGAAACTCTTGTTGCTGCCAAGGCCAAAACCAGTCTTTAGACAGTGTCCGAGGAAAGCACAGCCAAAGTTCACAGCATGCAGGGCACTGATGGGCCTGTGCATTCCAAGCAGGGCCACAGGGTGAGATTTTCTGTTATATGTTTTGGACTGATACGTTTACACAATCTTGATTCCCGAGGGTCTCCCTGTGAGTACTCCTGATGCTCCAGGGAGACATCACCTTTTTCCATAACTGTTAGGACATTTGCAACTCACAGCAGTGTGTGCTAAGGCTCACAGGTAGGTTTAGTCAAACGAACACCATTAGCTTCAGTTCAGATACAGATGCTCTTACAGGGCAAGAGCGTCCATACAACACCAAAATAAGCAACCTTCAAAGAGCTGCTTTCAGATCTCAGGAACCAAGGAATTGCAGCATTTTCCCACCAGGCCAAGGTTGTCTGTGAAACATCTGTCCCCAGATGTACAAGGAGAGTTCATCCTGAAGCTGAGTTACATTACATTTGTAACAGGGTAACACTGCCTTACTAGATACCACATGCTAACAAATAAAAACCCAATAATAGAAATGTAATACATCATTTTAATCTGTTGACCAGGTGTCTCATAGACCTCTAACACAATACTGGGTATTGCATCTGCTTTGGGGCACCCACCAAACCTTGCACGGAAGGCCCTATTGCTGAAGACACTACATATATTACCTGTAAAAGAAATGAAGAGAAATCAAGCAGGTGCTGGTTTCGAAGTCACATCTCTACAGGCTAGCTTTCATAGTGATGTAAGGAGCTATAAATGGTCTCTGAAGATAATCTTCAATATTACCCAGCTGTGAATTGCACCATCTATAACATCATCATTGGTCTGGCAAGATAATTTCACTGGTAGAAAAGTGAAACAAATATTTTAGGAGTAACTTACTACTATCTAATTTGATTTAGGGTACATGTCCTAGGATAGGAGCCCATACTTGCCATTGATATCAGGCTTAAGGTCCTGAGGCTAGATAGGTGACTAGCCATTGCATAAGCACTAATAATTTTATTCTAATATATATATATATATATAGGAATACCTTTGTGATTGTTTTATTTTCATATTGCTGTGATAAAAACAATGACCAAATCTAACTTGGGAAGGAAAGGGTTTATTTTATCTTACATCTCCCTGGTCACAGCTCATGACTGAGAGAAGTCAGAACAGGAACTCAGGTCTGGAACCTGGAGGCAGGAACTGAAGCATAGACCATGGAGGAACACTGCTTACTGGCTTGCATCCCTGGCCAGTCTCATCCTGCTTGCTTATATAACACAGGACCACCTGTCCACCAGTGGCAGAGCTCAGAATAGTCTGGACCCTTCACATAAGTCAACAATCAATAAAATGTCCTACAGACATGACACATGCCAGTCCAATAGAGAGAGTTTCTCTTTTTTTTAATTTTTTTTATTTAGTTTTCTTTATGTGTATGAACGTACTGTCTGCATGTAGGTTTGTGCAATGCAACGACACATCCGTGTCGTGCAATGCCACGGAGGTCAGAAGAGGGTGTTGGATTCCCCTGGAACTGGAGTTCTCCTGGAATTGGAGTTTCAGACGGTTCTCAGCTGCCATGTGGGTGCTGGGGATCGAACCCGGGTCCTCTGCAAGAGCAGTTGGTGCTCTTAACCGCTAGGCCATCTCTCCAGCCCCGAGAGAGTTTCTCAAATGAGGTTTCCCTCATTCAAATCTGTCAAGTTCACAACTAATCTATCCAGCACAGTAATTAATGCAGAAATGTATAATTGTCTAACAAGAAGGGAATAAGAAGCAGCAGAATGGTAATGCTCGAGTAGGATACCTATGCCAAACTTCTGCTCTCAAAATTCAGAATTAATTGCAGGAATATTGTAATCCCCAGAGGAGGTACTTGACCACAAGGAAACAGACCTTTCCATTCAGCAGGTCTGTTAGTTACTCATATCCACTCACAAGAGTTGTGACTGCATGAACAATCCCATGTAAGCTCAAGCCAGACAAAATCCTATTTTAGACATGAAGAAGTATGTAAGAAACCCCAGCTCTACTTGAGGAACTAATAGCACTAGATGATGGCTGAGGGAGGAGAGTTAGTCTCCTTTAGTGTGAAAATCTTAATAATGAGACACTTCATAGTTTGACTAGGATCCAATGAATGAATCCACACCAAAGGGCATTTGGGGCCACAAATTTGACTCTACAAGACTTAATATGTATAATATGTGTATCATATATCAGCTGTGAGAATCAAGAAGATGCAAATTAGTGCATAACAAGAAGTAGCTCAATATTTTTCTTCCTGTTTCTTCAGTTCTTCTTTGTATTTTCTGTATATTTAAAACCTTTCTAATCAGAGAATAATTTTCTTACTCAGCCAATAATTATAGATTGCTGACAATGAAAGAGGCTAAGATTTTATTTTTGTTTTATATTTAGGTTACTAATAGCCTCAGTGAGTTTCTGAGAAATTTCTTCTTGTATGTTTATAAAACTCTTCCCCAACATATTTATATAATTTAAAGATTTATGAAAGCTATACTTTTAAAAGTGAAAGAATAAGCCCAAACATATCCCTCTAGTTGAGTACAAGTAGACCAATACTTGTTATGCATTTTTCTAATAGAATCCATGCTATTTAAAATAAGCATCCTGATATTTCCTCACATAAATTAGGTCATATTTCATTTAATGCTTCTATTTGATTAAAAAGCCTCTTGTTAGTGCATATATGGTAATCAGTTGATTGAAATAATTAATGTAAGATTATTATAAAGGAATTAACAGATGAATTATAATATTGAGCCAGTATGTATTCAAGGCTTTTTGTTTGTACCATTTATAAAAGTTTTCTTAACACTTATTTTCTGAAGTTAACCAGTAAGAACATCTATTTTCTCCTGTTAGAGGTATTCCTTATAAAACTATTTAAAGAAATATATTTACTGAACTCTCTGGATTTCAAAATTATTTGTTATACATCCATTTCCTCATTTGAGACATTTATCTAAAACTGAGTATAAGTTTATTTTGTGAATAAAGTTTATAGAAATTTCACATTGAGTGTGGCTCAATTCATTTATTTTTATGCCCATTATTAGGAAGAAAAGTGAATCCGGAAAAAAAAAATTGATGAAAATAGAATTTTGCAAATATAATCACAGTTTTAATCCCCAGGCAAAATCTTAGGTTAGTTAATGTACTATCAGGGAAAAGAGGTAGATGGAGCATTCAAGCTTAGTAATTTTCACAAGTTTAATAAAGTCACTTTATCAAGATATGAGCTCTCACAGTATAGGAAAACCAGCAAGAAAAAATACCCCAAGGCTAGCAATAATGGAACAGTATAAATAGAAGAACACGGGAAATTAGGGGACAAAGTGGGCAGTGAAATATAAGCTAGCTGGAAGAACAGACGAGCTGGCTTGTACTGACATCTTCATTACAGGACATGTTTGCCAACAGGTAGTGGGAAGGTTTCAAGACTTGAACATGGAATTGAGTCTACCCCATCCTTTGAGCAAGTTTTGGTAACTCCTTTTATAAAGCCAATATGGTAAATGAGAAACAGAAGACATTCTATGGAGATCCCTTCCTTGGTGCCTTAGGGAAGATGTTGGATATCTTACAACTGGCTAGAACTTCAGCTCCAGGGCACCTGACATCTTATGGCCACTGTGAGCAATACTCACACACACACACACACCACACACACACACACACACACGTACACACACACACACACACACACACACACACACATCTTCCAAATACCAAAAAAAAAGAAAAAGAAAAAAGAGTGAATTAAAATGGAAAAATGAAAGTACACGATCCTTAAATGGATTCTATGAAAAATCCAGATTTTGTCCATGATGTGTTGTAGGGAATATTTCTTTTTATTTATTACAATTTTGTGCATTGTATACAGAATTCTCAATCAGTCTAAATCACCTTTACACACCCTTCCCCATTGCCACCCCCCAACTATTCAAACACCGCACTCCACTGCTGTTCATAAACTCCATTATTTGAGTTAAGGTTTATTTTGTCAAGTTACTGCCTCCAAACTTTCCTCAGTGGAAGGTTTTTCACTGAGGTCTAGTCAGCCTATCTGGAGAGAAGTCCCCAAGCTTTTCACATACCCCCACTTACCTTCTTTTTAAGTTCAAAATGCGTTTCCTTATATTTAAAGTCAAGAAAAGCAGTTGCCTCCAATCAAAGAAGTTTCTTTTGCAGGAGGAGAAACTTAATACAGAGTACCACAACTGGTGATGAAGAGACATTTTCTGTGATTGCCCCTGCCTAATTAGGGGATATTTCATTAGGAACATATGGAATCACTTTTTTTATGTTTGTTTATTTATTTATTCTTTTTACATTTTTTTATTGATGCTTTGTGCCATTTATACATCATTTTCCATTCAGTTCAGCATATTTTCCTTTCCCTTCCCCCCCACCCCCACCCCAACCCAGATCATGCATTTCTGCCATAACGTCCTGCATATTTCTCTCAGTTTTTTTTTTCATCTTTAGCTTAGTATAAATTTATTACTTATTTATATCTTTTTTTTTCAAAGCCAATTTTTACTGACTTTCTGCATTTCCATACAAAATTCCAATCAAATCTAGAACCATTCCCCCCCTTCCCTTGCCCTCCCACCCCCACCAGAGCTGATGCATTCTGCCAAACATGTTTTTCATCTTTTTTCTCAGTCTCTTTAAAATTTTCATGCAGGAGTTCACTGTTTCAGTCAGTGTTCTTTGACCCAGTCCTTTTATTGTGTTGTTGTATTCCTTCCATATCCATCACTCCAAATAATGCATGCCACATATATCATAGGTTTTTGCATCTTTGGCTTATTGTTTTTTTCCTTCTTTATTAGCTGAAAGATTCATGTTTAAGGCTTCTTTGGCAAGCCCAAACAACCATCAGTTCTGCCCTAGTGCTCCACACTGGGGTTTTGGTCACCAAATGAGGTCCAGTAAGCAGCAACACCTGACTTTATCTTCCTGTACTGGTATTTGTGATATATTTGAAGCATGAGCAGACTTTCCTCTTTACAGACTGGACACTGGCTGAAGTCCCATTATTGGATCTGCAAGACCTCCCTACACAAGAAGACTGGTGACTCACATTTGCAGAACATCTCAAGAAAGGTTCCCATGCATAGTCCCCTGGGACTTAGTTGAACTCTGAGGGTAAGGAACAAAGTTAGCCCTTAGAGTCCCTCCATTGGTGTGGGCATTAAGTATGGTCATTATGTATCCAGAAAAGCTAAGTTACACCAGCCTGATACTTTTAACTTCTGTGTATTATAATATTGTAGAAAAGAGCTTGGACAAAAGCTCAAGCCGCCTTATAAGAAATACTAAAGAAGCACCTCCCATATAAATACAATACTGTGGTAGTAAACATAATGTCATGACAAAACTCATTTTTTTAGTTAATTTTATTAAGGCATTTCATACATTTCTTCATCAAAATTTAGACTCATTCCCTCATCCACTGCTGTCCTAGTTTGTTTTCCTTGCTGTGACAAACAACTGCCTGACAACAACTTGGGGAGGAAAGGGTTTATTTCAGCTTAACATCTCCTGGGTCACATTCTCACTAAGGGCCCAAGGCGGAACTCCAGGGCAGAACCTGAAGGCAGGAGCTGAAAGCATAGCCATGGAGGAATGCTGTTCACTGGCTTGCTCGCTCCTCTGGCTCATGCCCAGCCTGCCTTCTTATACCATACACAACCACCTGCCCAGGGTGGCACCTACTCATTGTGGACTGGGCCCTCCCACACTGCCCACCAATCAAGACACTACTCACAGATGTGGCACAAGGCCAATCCAATGGAGCCAACTCCCCACCTTGAGCTCCCTCAACCCAGGTGTGTCAAGTTGACACCCAAACTATCCACCACAATGCCCCCACCCATTACATACCCCCGTCAGAGCTCATGGATTCTGTCATACATGTTAAGTCCTCTCTTGTGTCTTTATCTCAGTCTTTCATAATTTTTTGATGTACAAGTTTACTGTTTTGGTCAGTTCTTTAAATAGATTTTTCTGGGGCTGGAGAGATGGCTTACTGGTTAAGAGCACCGCCTGCTCTTGCAGAGGACCCGGGTTTGATCCCCAGCGCACCCACACTGGCGGCAGAGAACCATCTGTACTCCAATTCCAGGAGAACTCCAGTTCCAGGGGAATCCAGAAACCCTTTCTGACCTCCGCAGCTTGCATGACACGGGTGCCACAAGTCTACATGCAGACAGTACATTCATACACTAAAAAATAAATAAAAATAAAATTAAAATAGGTTTTTCTCGCCTTTTTTTGTTCCCTTTAATTTTATATTATTCCAAAATATGCATTATACATCCTACACATAAATCAAAATTACAAATTGTGAAATACACTATAGGTTTAATTCCAAACACATTTAGAGATTCACATATTAACCGTAAAGTTGCATGCAGGTAAAAAGAAGTATAACTTTACATTCTATCTTTTTAGAATATAAAATATAAATACATATTTCCATCCATACATGGTAATTACAATGTGTGAATACAAGTGGTGAGGACAGTTTCTAGAGCACATTAAAAATTCACATTATAATAGCACAGTTGCTTTCAGATCAATAAAATAATAATAAAGTTGCTCAGTTTGCCTGCCAGCTGGGGATTTGGTGTTAGCATCCACAAATGTGGAAACACATTTGCCTTTTTTTCTCTGGGACCATGTTACTTCATGTAGCATAACGCTTTCAGTTTCCTCCATTTACCAACAAAGTTCATTATGTCATCTTTCTTTACTGCTGCATAGAACTCCATTGTGTAGATGTACCAAATTTTTGTTAACCAGTCATCAATTGAGGGGAATACTTCCAACTTTTCTCCATTTAAGATGATGTTGGCTGTGGGTTTCTTGTATATGGCTTTGATCACATTGAAGAATAATCCTCCAGTCTAATTCTCTCTAGGACTGTAAACATGAAAGGATGCCGGTTTTGTTTGAAAGCTTTTTATATCATTTTTATATTTATATTGGTTTTTTGTCTTCAGTCCATTTATGTGTTTTATATATTTATTGATTTACATATGTTGAACTCTCCCTGCATCTTCTGGTATGAATCCAACCTGTCATGATGGATGACTTTTTGAATGTGGGTCTGTATGTGGGTGAAATATTCTGTAGATATCTGCGCAGGTCCATTTGGTGTATTGTTATTGTTCAGTTTGATGTCTCTCTGTTATCTTTTTGTCCATTTGACCTATCCGGGGCTTCAGTGGGGTATTGAAGTCCCCACTATTAGCATGCTGGGATTAATCTGTGTCTTGAGGTCCTGAAGATTTGTTATAAAGTTTGTGGCACCGAATTTGAATTGGTGCAAAGACATTTAAGGTTGTGAAATCTTCTGGTTAATTGTTGCATTGATAAGGATATAAGGCCCTCTTTGTCTTTCTCTGATTAATTTTACTCTGAGTCTATTTTGTCTAATATTAGATAGCCACTCCTGGTTGCTTTTTGGTACCATTTTCTTGGAACTATTTTTCCATCCTTTCACTTTGAAGGTGGTGTCTGTCCTTGAGGGTAAGATGGTTTCTTGTAGGCAGCATATAGATGTGGATTCTGTTTCCTAATCCATTCTCCCAGTCTATGTCTTTTTGGGTTTTTGACTTAATTATTATTTTATTGAATTGCATGTGTTTTGTTCACTTTGCAATATGGTCTGTGCACCTTGTTGCATATGCTTGGAGGTCTAGGTATATTGGCGTTTACTTTCTTAATTTCCTCTGGCTGGAGTTTTCTTGGAATGGATAGTTAGTCCTACGTTCTTTCGACTTCCGCCTTGGTGTGCTGGAGTGTCGACCGGGTTTGCCATGCGTTGCTCTTACCGCTGGCATTCTTCAGTCAGTCATGAAAGATTTTCTTTCCCTTCAAGTATGATGGACATTAATTTATAAAGGATTATATCTGAGCAATGTGCTTATATTTGTCCTGTTCAAAATTTACTTTCTTTGCATTCATGTGTGCCTCTCGGTATTATTACACTGTACTTTTAGGTAATTTCCCTTCGTTTATGAACTTCGGTAGTTTTTCTTTCTTTTTGCTTAGATTTTTCGTTTGTTAACTGTGTTCTCTTTGTTTGTTACAGTCTCTTCCATGACTGGGCATGTTTTGGTATAATTGGTTTTGGATCGTCATACGGATGTAAGCCTCTTATGGTTCATAGTTTGCAAATCTTATTATTGTTTCCTATAGTCAGTGTTGTTTTCTTGGGCTGTATTTTCAGTGTTTTGGCACCTAATGTTTAACTATATATGGTTGTGGGATTTCTGGCCTTTTGTCTATTTGGTGTTATACAGTGCTTTCTTGTATTTGTATGGTTTTGTCTTTATTTTCAGTTTGGGGAGATTTTCTTCTATTATTCCTGTTGAAGATCTGATTAATAGGTTCTCTTGAGATTCTTTTCTTCCTCAGATCCCTATGATGCAGAGGTTTGTGGTTTTTTCTTTTCCATTTCCTTTTTGTTTTCTTTTTTTTTTTTTGTGGGTTTTTTTTCCATCAATCTTTACTGAGGTTTCTAGCTTTGTTTTGTTATCCTTTAGGTCTGAACTTTTTTTCTGCTTCACCATTTCTGCTTTCTGAGGCATTTTTCCATTCTTTCCTGCTGATTGGTTGACATGTTCAAATTTTCTTTTTCATTAATCCTTGTGTTTCTTGCAGTTTTCCACTTTCTTTTGGAGATTTTAATTCTCTTCATTCTTTTGTTTTTTTTTATTCATTTATAAATTTTCAGCAGTTAAAGCTCACAATTTATCAAAATATCAAATTTATTTTTAATTGTAGCAGGTAGTCTGCAGTAAATCCCCTATTTTTTTGAAACTTCTTTTTTTTTTTGATGCGTTGTGGCTTTCATACATCATTTTCCCATTCAGTTCAGGCATATATTCCCTTTCTCTTCCTCCCCCCATCCACCCATCCAACCGAGATATTGCATTCTGCCATTAAATGTCCTGCATATTTCTTCTCAGATTTTTTCATTTTTAGCTATAAGTGATAATCCATGAGTACAAGCTGGATTCTTCATGCAAAAACCAATTTGCAGGCTGTTGTGGCCCAAACCCCCACAGCCCCCACTTCCAGCGGGGGGTGAGGGGTGTATGTTCAATCAGGTTGATCAAATGAGTTGTCCGACTACATTGTGTAGTTTTCACCATTCACCCCAATCCAGCCCTACATATTACCATGCCCCGTCTTTCAGATTATTCCCTAGGCTTAGAAAAGGGGCACAGATGGATGAGAAGCAAACAGTCCATTCTCTCTGGAGCTGCTTGTCTTGGACTCTGGTCAATTCTGGCTGTTTCCTTTTCAGGGGTGACAGTTTGTCCAGGAATAACCTTTCGATCCTACTAATGAAGCTACAAGACAATTAATATATATCGTATTTTAAACAGTACTAATAGTATATGGTAGTTACTTCGTATGGACACATTATGTTTAGATGATATGTTGATCCATTGAATTACATTTTTTTCCTGTTAAATATGACAGGTTTACTGTGGCTTATAACATCTCCTAACCTGTAGAGGGATGTAAGCTTGCGGATCACCCATGGGTCTATTCCTCCAAGGAGAGGAGCCAATAGCCTAAAGATTTGGGATTACAGGCATATGGCTGCCTCTGCCTGCACAGTTATTTTCAGGCAGAGGTGAGTGTAGCTGCGTGTGACGGGTGGAGTCTTGCTGTGACTCAAGGAGACCCGTATTTGCTTTATTGGTTTAGGGACTTTGGTAAAACTCTCTGGTATTCCAGAGGCCATCGTACACTTGCATGTGTTGGTCTCAATACATCTTTCCATGTTAACGTCAGGTCTTCAGACAGCCGGGCTTATCGCTCTCTTCTTGCAGGTATCCCAGGTTATGAGGCAAGGACGCCTTTACCTTTTGTGGGGCCTTAATCCCTGGCCAACATCCACCTGGTGGAATAATCCATTACTGACTGTCGAGCTCTGTATTGATATATTTGCTTAAGTGCATAGTTTAGGACTTTAGTATTATATTTGGTCTGAAAGGGAATAATCCTTTTCACAGGTCTTATGCTATTAGTCAATTAAAGAAGGCAGTTTTAACGGTTTTTATAAGAGATTACCTTATAATAGATCTGTCTCCAATTTCAGTTGTGGAGGGATATCATCGTCATATTTCAGTCTGTTCGTTGGGGGGCGAGGCAAAGAAAGTCTCTCATATCAAAACCTTGCGGCACCTATGAAGGTAAGTTTCAATTAGGACCATTATAAATAGTTTTACAGTAGGATCATCAGAGGGGTCGATGTTTATGGCAATCTGAGGTTTTCTCCTTCGATGTTCAGATGAGTCAACTTTCGTTGGCACTTTCTGGTACATCCTACTCGATGCAAAGCTGTATCTTTTCTTCTCAGCCATTTAAACTTGGTGACATTTTGTCCTGTTGGAACACACAAATACTTTTCCCGTAGTTAGTTTTAAGATATTGAATTGCAAGGTTTTTGATTGAAAAGGTTTCATGTCTATCTGTACCCCCCCTTTTTATTTAACCCACGAGTCTCCAGAAGACAGTTGTCATTATAACCATAACTATCAGGGTGGACATCGAGACTCAGATTTCATCAAATTCCCCATTGTTTTGGGTGACTATATATGATTAAGTTGGGAGCAAACTTAATTTGTATGTTAAATCATCTTAAAGAGAATGCTACCCATGGTTGTACTTTAAAACAGATAAATATAGAGAACATTTGTATGTGCCAATCCCAGAGTTAAGTTGCGTTTACAAATTTTAATGTAAAACAAAATGTGGACAACAGCTAATTTATATCTCCATTTAACTCGGATGCATTACCGTTTTTTCAGAAGTCTGTAAACAATGTTTGTTTATATACACACTATTTACTTTTACTAAGTCCCAAAACATCATGTATCTGTAGAAGTGTCTAGGCAAAACTGGGTACTTGTTGAACTCACGTAAATTAAATATGCATTAAATGAATATACACCCATGTCCCTATCCCACCCATCCCCCTTCCAATTTACCATTTCGTCCTCTTTTCTGATGCAGTCTTTCTGTTGTTGTTCTTTTTACTTGCATCCCTCTCCATGCGAAATATTTATATCTGGGTTATTGGTTAGCATCCACCATATGAGGGAGGACACCATTTGTCGTTTGTTTTTCTGGGACTGTGTTACTTCATAACATAATGTCTTCTAGCATCCATCCATTACCTGCAAAGTTCATGATGTTTGTCCCTCTTTTACCACTGCATAGAACTCCATTGTTACATGTACCACATTTCTTCTATCACTCTATCGTGAGGGGTCACCTGGCTGGTTCCAGCTTTTTGCTATTGTGAACAGAGCTGCAATAACATAGCTGTGAGTATCTTTGCTAAGATGGTCTCTTGTGGGTATATAACCAGGAGTGGTATGACGTGGTTCAAATGAGGCTCATTTGAGCTCTTCCATATGGCTGTAACAAGTTTACATTCCCCAGCAATGGATGAGTGTTCCCTTTTCCCAAACCTTCCAGCACTTGGTATCACTTTTGTGGTTGTCTCTGATCCTAGCCCAGTCTTACTTGGAGAAAGTGGGTGATATCTCAAGTGGTTTTTATTTGCATTTACCTTATTATTACTCAGAGGTTGCTGAACACATTCTTAAGGACCTCTCGGACATCGGTCATTTGGCCATCATCTTGGCACTTCCTCTGTGGCAGATCATGATCTTTGCTCCATGTTTGTGAGTGTTCATTGTTTTCTTTCTTCTACTTGTTTTTATGGTAGCATTGTTACTCTGTCGATCACTAATGCTTTGTCATGATGTGTCGCCAGTGAAGGCTTTCCTACCCCTCTTGTGGATTTTCTACTTCACGTTTCCTTTATTATGTTTCTTTTTGAGCGCTACAGAAAGCTTTGTGAGTTTATATGAGGTCCCATATGTCCAATTGTTGATCCTTATTTTCTCTGGCACGCTGCTGTCTGATTTAGTAAGTCTTTTTCTTATCACTTTATGTCTTGCTAGTCATGCTTGCCAAGTTTCTCTTCTATCACCTCCAGAGTTTGGCCGGTTCCATTGGGGATTGGATTTGGATACCATGTACTGGAGTCTGAACCTCTTGTAAAATGGTGAGACCCGGGTAGGGGTTAAATTTCATTCTCCTACAAGTCCGGGGATACCCAAATTTTGCACCCACACACACTTGCCTGAAGATTCTGTCATTTCACCACTCATTGTGTCTTTACTTGTACCCCTATGCAATCATACTGAGTCCCCGCTGGCATCTCAGGATTTGAAACACTTGTCTCTTCATGAGATAAGGCTTTTGGATCCTAAGTTACATTCAAACTTGTTAAACCTGGTTTCTGTTTTGTGCATACCAGTACCTAGGCTTGCATTTTTACTGCTATCATAGACCTGTAGTATTAGTGTGATGATGGCTATAACGATCCACCACGTATTGCCTCTTGTCGCCTCAGGTTGATTTGTTTTGGCTATTCGGGGTTCTTTTGTTTTTCCAAGGGAATTGATGATTTTTACTTCAAGCCTGTAAATTTCCTTTTAAGGGTTTACCAATTTGTGTCTTTCCTTCCTCTCCTTTTGTCGAGATCCTTGCTGTTCCCTTGGTCTGGTTGGTTTGTACTACGGTATTTATTGTTTTGCTAGCGCTATCTGGCAGTGCGGCACGGTTTCTCTTTCGCGCCTCCCTTCAGTTGCTTGTTTGGCTAGTTAAAGAAAGGCACTGATTTCTTTAGATCCTTATTTGTTCCTGCCATTTCCACTATGCTTAATCGTTCTAGGAGTTTTTTGGTGGAGTGCTTAGATCCCTTCGGTTTAGGCAATTCAATCATCTAGCACAAACAGGGATTTAGCTGATTCCTTTTTTCCCTAATTACGCCACTCCTTTTTTTATATTCCTTTTTTTGCCCTTATTGCTAGCAAGGGTTTCCAGCACAATATTGAAAAAGAATTTGTGCGTGGTGACAGGCGCGACGACTTGCTGTCTTTAGTCTCCTACATTTAAGGGAATGCTTCTGTTTCGTTTCCCCATTTAGGCTGTTATTGGCTGTGGGTTTCTGTATATGGCTTTGATACATTGCTCCCCCCTCCCTCCACGAAGAATGATCCTTCAGACTACTCCCTCTCCAGGCCCTTTAACCATGATACGGGTAGTGGTTTGTCAATGGCTTTTTCCCCATCAATTGAAATGATGGTGCGGTTTTTGTCTCTAATCCATTGATATGTTGGTTCCTGATTACTTACTGTTGCAACATCCTTGCATCTCTGGATGAATCCAACTTGGTCTTTGAGGATGATTTTCTTGATGTTGGTCTGTATTCGATTTGCCAGCATCTGTTTAGAATTTTGGCTATCTGTGTTCATCTAGCGGAGCATGGGTCTTATCGTGATACCTTTGTTTAATTGTATCTTGCTCTCGTTTTCTGCAAAGTAGCTCATGCTGGCTTCACGGAAGGATTCTGGGATAAGTCCCTCCATTGTATCCTTCTAAACAACATTTAAGTCGTAATTGTTGTATGTTTTTCGAAATTTTTTTTATCTATAGCCCCCAACATCTGCCGTGAATCATTCCGGGCCTGGGCATTTTTTTGGTTAGGAGGCTATTTATAGGCACAGGAATGTACTTTATTATTACGCTCCTATAGCACAAAAAATAATTCTAACGATTTATAGAAAGTACCTCATGAAACTAAAAATTTCTGTATGATAAAAGACACCATCACTTGAGTGAAGAAGAAACCTACACAATGGGGAAAATAAATCTTTATCAGTTATACCTCTAACAGAGGGCTAGTATCTTGATTATACTAAGCCTTTAATCCTAGCACTTGGGAGGCAGAGGCAGGCGAATCTTTGTGAGTTCAAGGCCAGCCTGGTCTACAGAGTGAGTTCCAGGACAGCTGGGACTACAGGGAGAACCTGTCTCAAAAAGACCAAAATAAATAAATAAATAAATAAAAAATACTCTTACAATTTGGGGCAAGGATCTGAACAGGGAGTTGTCAAAATAAAATGTTAATATATTTAAAAAAATTTTATGTGTATGAGTATATTGCCTGCATATATGTAAGTGCTCCCATGCTATGCATTGCCCACAGAGGTGAGAAGAGGGTGTTGGAATCCCCTGAAATTGGGGTTATAGGCCATTCTTAGCCTCCGTGGGTCCTCTGCAAAAACTTTCTGTGCTCTTAACCACTGTGCAAACTCTCCAGCCACAGGGAAATAATTTTTAGCATGTTAAACATATTTAGTCATCAGGGAAATACAGAGTATAACAACTTTGAGATTTCATCTTACAGCAGTCATAATGGCTAAGATTCAAAATAAAATAAATACGAAAGCAAAAACAAAACACCAGAAAAACAATGCCAAATGCTGGGAAGGATGTGGAGAAAGGGGAATTTTTTTAAGCATTTTATTTTTTTAATTCTTTTTTTTAATTTTTTTATTTATTTCGGTATGTGTATGAATGCACTGTCTGCATGCAGGTCTGTGCACCCGTGTCATGCAATGCTGTGGAGGTCAGAAGAGGGTGTCGGATTCTCCTGGAACTGGAGTTCTCCTGGAATTGGAGTTTCAGACAGCACTTGGCCACCATGTGGGTGCCGGGGATCGAACCCGGGTCCTCTGTAAGAGCGGTCGGTGCTCTTAACCACTAGGCCATCTCTCCAGGGAATTCTTATAAACTGTTGCTGGGATGAAAACTGTTGCAGCCCCTATGTATATCAGGATAGAGATTTCTCAAAAATGGAAAAAGCATATAATATATGTTCCAGCTATAACTCCCTTGGTTATTTATCCAAAAGACACTATAACCTACTGCAGTGGTACCTGTTCATTCCTGTTCCTTTTTGCCCTTTCCGTAATAGGCAGGAATTGGCAAGAACCTACATGTGCATCAAGTGATGAATGACTAATGAAGGTTTGGGACACATACATAATGGAATGTTATTCAGCTCTTAAAGAGACAAAATTATGAGACTTCCAGTTAAATGGATGGAACTGGAAGCAAACATTCTGAATCAGGTTATACACACTCAAAAGGACAAACATCACATGTTCTCTTTCATAGCTGGTTGCTAGCTTTGAAATTATAGGTATGCTTCAATTTAAAAATCCACAGTTGTCAGGAAAGTAATAAATACCCATGGGAGGTGAAGCTTTATGGGAGTAGAGGTATGAAGAACTGGTAGAAAAGGAAAGAAGAGAATAACAGTGTTAGGAGGATTAAGTGGGGTGAGGAATGGGAGGGCAAGGCAGAGGAGGCACTATGTGGAGGGATAACCAACATTAAGATCTTTTAAAAATCTGTATCAAAACCTACCTCTGTAGAAGCATCTTAAAGCACACACACACACATACATACATACACACACACACACACACACATTATAAAAAGAGACTAAAAGGAGTTATATTACGTTTGTTTGATTTTCATATCAACATATTTACTTTTTCATTTCAAATCTGCAACATAGAGGTGGGCAAGTGTTTATATAGACTAATGTAAAGTTTGAAGGACCCAGTGACTTGATTAAGTTCTGAAACTCTTGTTGCTGCCAAGGCCGAAACCAGTCTTTAGACAGTGTCCGAGGAAAGCACAGCCAAAGTTCACAGCATGCAGGGCACTGATGGGCCTGTGCATTCCAAGCAGGGCCACAGGGTGAAATTTTCTGTTATATGTTTTGGACTGATACGTTTACACAATCTTGATTCCCGAGGGTCTCCCTGTGAGTACTCCTGATGCTCCAGGGAGACATCACCTTTTTCCATAACTGTTAGGACATTTGCAACTCACAGCAGTGTGTGCTAAGGCTCACAGGTAGGTTTAGTCAAACTAACACCATTAGCTTCAGTTCAGATACAGATGCTCTTACAGGGCAAGAGCGTCCATACAACACCAAAATAAGCAACCTTCAAAGAGCTGCTTTCAGATCTCAGGAACCAAGGAATTGCAGCATTTTCCCACCAGGCCAAGGTTGTCTGTGAAACATCTGTCCCCAGATGTACAAGGAGAGTTCATCCTGAAGCTGAGTTACATTACATTTGTAACAGGGTAACACTGCCTTACTAGATACCACATGCTAACAAATAAAAACCCAATAATAGAAATGTAATACATCATTTTAATCTGTTGACCAGGTGTCTCATAGACCTCTAACACAATACTGGGTATTGCATCTGCTTTGGGGCACCCACCAAACCTTGCACGGAAGGCCCTATTGCTGAAGACACTACATATATTACCTGTAAAAGAAATGAAGAGAAATCAAGCAGGTGCTGGTTTCGAAGTCACATCTCTACAGGCTAGCTTTCATAGTGATGTAAGGAGCTATAAATGGTCTCTGAAGATAATCTTCAATATTACCCAGCTGTGAATTGCACCATCTATAACATCATCATTGGTCTGGCAAGATAAATTCACTGGTAGAAAAGTGAAACAAATATTTTAGGAGTAACTTACTACTATCTAATTTGATTTAGGGTACATGTCCTAGGATAGGAGCCCATACTTGCCATTGATATCAGGCTTAAGGTCCTGAGGCTAGATAGGTGACTAGCCATTGCATAAGCACTAATAATTTTATTCTAATATATATATATATATATAGGAATACCTTTGTGATTGTTTTATTTTCATATTGCTGTGATAAAAACAATGACCAAATCTAACTTGGGAAGGAAAGGGTTTATTTTATCTTACATCTCCCTGGTCACAGCTCATGACTGAGAGAAGTCAGAACAGGAACTCAGGTCTGGAACCTGGAGGCAGGAACTGAAGCATAGACCATGGAGGAACACTGCTTACTGGCTTGCATCCCTGGCCAGTCTCATCCTGCTTGCTTATATAACACAGGACCACCTGTCCACCAGTGGCAGAGCTCAGAATAGTCTGGACCCTTCACATAAGTCAACAATCAATAAAATGTCCTACAGACATGACACATGCCAGTCCAATAGAGAGAGTTTCTCTTTTTTTTAATTTTTTTTATTTAGTTTTCTTTATGTGTATGAACGTACTGTCTGCATGTAGGTTTGTGCAATGCAACGACACATCCGTGTCGTGCAATGCCACGGAGGTCAGAAGAGGGTGTTGGATTCCCCTGGAACTGGAGTTCTCCTGGAATTGGAGTTTCAGACGGTTCTCAGCTGCCATGTGGGTGCTGGGGATCGAACCCGGGTCCTCTGCAAGAGCAGTTGGTGCTCTTAACCGCTAGGCCATCTCTCCAGCCCCGAGAGAGTTTCTCAAATGAGGTTTCCCTCATTCAAATCTGTCAAGTTCACAACTAATCTATCCAGCACAGTAATTAATGCAGAAATGTATAATTGTCTAACAAGAAGGGAATAAGAAGCAGCAGAATGGTAATGCTCGAGTAGGATACCTATGCCAAACTTCTGCTCTCAAAATTCAGAATTAATTGCAGGAATATTGTAATCCCCAGAGGAGGTACTTGACCACAAGGAAACAGACCTTTCCATTCAGCAGGTCTGTTAGTTACTCATATCCACTCACAAGAGTTGTGACTGCATGAACAATCCCATGTAAGCTCAAGCCAGACAAAATCCTATTTTAGACATGAAGAAGTATGTAAGAAACCCCAGCTCTACTTGAGGAACTAATAGCACTAGATGATGGCTGAGGGAGGAGAGTTAGTCTCCTTTAGTGTGAAAATCTTAATAATGAGACACTTCATAGTTTGACTAGGATCCAATGAATGAATCCACACCAAAGGGCATTTGGGGCCACAAATTTGACTCTACAAGACTTAATATGTATAATATGTGTATCATATATCAGCTGTGAGAATCAAGAAGATGCAAATTAGTGCATAACAAGAAGTAGCTCAATATTTTTCTTCCTGTTTCTTCAGTTCTTCTTTGTATTTTCTGTATATTTAAAACCTTTCTAATCAGAGAATAATTTTCTTACTCAGCCAATAATTATAGATTGCTGACAAGGAGATTGGTGTTACTCGCTTGAGGCTTAGGTAACCTATTCAGAGAACTGGCTTTGATACAGGCTGGGTATTTATGCTACTAGTTCATTTCTTGTAATTTGTTGCATGTGAATATATTCTTTTTCACAGGAAACAAGCAAGTATTGTTCTGTCTCAACTCAGCCAGTTGAATTGTAGATAAATATTCAGACATTTCTGCCTAGTGGTTCAGCTATTGCTAATTTCTTTTAATTTTACAAACTGGAGTATTCTCTTGTGGTTATTAGAAACCTTCTCCAGTCATGATGGGTGTCAAGCTAGTAGTCAGTGCTTTTTCCCTAACCCAAACCAATGGGATATAAAATATAAGCATACGATATCTGGTCTGAGCAGGTCACAGACCAGCCCGCCCAGCCCGCCCACTGCTCCAGGGATGTAAACTTAGGCATTGACCACAGTGCAGGACATGTACGAGTTGTGGCATAGGAGCCGTGGCTGGCGGACCTAGCTCCATGGACCCCTAGATCCGCCAGAGGTGGCACCCTCTGGGAGCCCCCCCCCCCCATGGTTGCAAGTGGGAGGTGATCGGGTTTGGGCCGGCGCAGACCATATTCTGTGCTGAGCAGGGCACAGACAGGCCGCCCAGCCCGCCACGTTCCAGGGAGGTAACTAGGACATTGATCCACGGGTGCAGGACAATTGATTTGATGAGTTGTGGCAAGGAGGCCAGTGGCTGGCGGACCTAGATTGGACCCCTAGATCCGCCAGAGCACGGCTACCCGGCTGGGTGGACACCCCCCCCCCCCCCCCATAGTCGCAAGTGGGAGGTGATTCTGGGTTTGGAGCGAGGCGCAGAAGCCATATTCTGGTGCTGAGCAGGACACAGGAACAGCCCGCCCAGCCCGCCACTGGGAAGGTCAGAGCTAAGTCAGGAACCCCCCCCCCCCCCCCCCCGCGCCAACAACTGGAATTGAGGAGAGAGCATATCCAGTGGATTAAGTGATTAAGTGGATAAGAACATTCAAAACAGGAAAGGAAGACTTCCATTATCCATATATAACAAAAGTGAAAGCCTGAAACTAGACAAGTCAACACTCCATAAGCAAGAGGAGGAAGGAGGGAAAAAAACAAACAAAGAATGGACATTGAACAAAAAAAAAAACAAGCTTTCAGCCTTCCACAAACTGAAAAGGCATTTGGGATTGAATCACAAAAGGGAAACCCACATGCAGGGACGAGCAAAGAGACAAATGGGAAAGGTGCAGGATAATTCCACACCAAGCTCTACCAACCCTAAGGAGTAGTGTCTACAATCAGATCCCGCTGGAGGTGACCCCAGAAACAGACCTTAGAGGACTAATGCAGACATATGCAGAGAAATTAAGAGAACTAAAGAAGAACTCAGAGACGTAAAGAGAGAGAATGAAAAACAAAAAGGACCTAGAGGGGATCAATGACAAACTAAAGGAAGAATTCAGAGAAGTAAAGAGAGAGAAGAAAAACTCAAAAAGGACCTAGAGGGATACAACAACAAACTAAAGGAAGAGATTGACAAAACTCCAGAAAGAACAAGAGAGAAAAAAACACAAACACCTTAAGGAAGTAGAAACACTGAAAAAGGAGGCCAACCAACGAAGTAGGAGCACCCAAGAAGAGATTGAGAACTCAAAAAGGAAATGGATATCTAAGGAAATCACAGGATGAAATGAAAGGAAATAGAACACTTATCCAACCAGAAGAAAGGAAAGGAAAAAGCCTCAGAAATAGATGGAGGAAGCAGAACAAAGAATATCAGATCTGGAAGATAACACAGAGCAACTAAAAAACTCAAATAAAGATTATGAAAAATTTAAAATACACAAAACTGGAACAACCAGGTTATGGGACACTATGAAAAGGTCCAACCTCCCAACACATAGAATAGAGGAAGGAGAAGAATCTTCAAGCAGAAATAGTATTGATCAGATCTTCCACAGATACATAGATGAAAAACTTCCCAAACTACAAAGTAGACAAACCCATTCAAATACAAGAAGCACACAGCACTCCAATAGGACAAGATCAGAAAGAGAAACTCCCCACCCAATCATAGTCAAATGCTGGATGCCAAAAAAAGATAAATTCCTGAAGAGCCACAAAGAAAAACAAGGCACATACAAGGGAAACCCATCAGAATTACAACTGACTTCTCACCCAAAAACCACTGAACGCACGACGAACTTGGAGCAAGGTTCCCTGTTTAAATGACTATGGATGCAACTCCAGAATACTTTACCCAGCAAAAATTGTCCAATTACAATTGAAGGAGAGAAGAATCTGCCCAAGACAAAAAACAAGATGCTAGAATACATGCGGAAAACCAACTGCTCCAGAAAATGCTTGAAGCAATTCAAAGGCAGAAGAGAGGAGCAAACTATCTCAAGCACCTAGGAAAAAGAAACTAATAAAAATAAAACATAGAAGTAGAATCAGATACTAAAATCCAAATGGATAATAAGGTGAAGGAGAAACATCCATCTTTCAATATAACCCTAAATATTAATGGTGAACTCCCCAATCAAAAGGCATAACTGGAGAATGGCGATTAGGAACAAAATCCATCCATATGCTGTCGCCAAGAAACACATCTCAATTTTCAAGGATAGGCACCAACTTAAGGTGAAGGGATGGAAGAAATATTCCAAGCAAATGGTACCAAAAAGAAAAGCAGGTGTCGCTATCCCTAATATGACAAAACCAACGACTTTCAAAGTAAAAGAAATCCAAAGGAGGACAAAGAAGGCCATTAATATCTTCATTAAGGAACAAACGACGATGAAGATATCACAATCTGGAATATATATAACACCAAATCACAGGCACCAAACTTTGTAAGACAACTCTTCTGATCTCAAGGCACAATTAACCCCAGACACTAATAGTAGGGGACCTCTATACCCCTAAGTCCTTTAACAGATCAACAAAGACAAAGAAACAGCAGAGAGACTCTGAACTGAATGAGACGAATCAACACCAAATGGACCTCACGGCATCTATCGAATATTCCACCAAACATAAGAGAATACACTTTCTACTCAGCACCCCATGGAACATTCTCCAAATAGATCATATACTGGCACAGGGAAAAACTCAACAAATACAAAAAGAATTGAAATAATCTTAATGCATTCTTTCAGACCACATGCAAATACAACTTAATATCAACACCAGGATAAACCCTACAACCCTACAGAACACATGGACTAAACAACACTTTCTGATAATAATGGGTGAAGGAAGAAATAAAGAAAGAAACAAAAACATTCCTGGAACTGTAATGGACAAGAAACAACGCAGCAACACATGTGGACATTTTAAAAGTCATTCCTAAGAGGGGGTGGAAAGTTTATAGCTCTAAGGCCTACAGTAAAAAACAACGAAAGAGCCAAGTGAATGATCTAAACATTCACTAAAAGTTACTTGAGAGGACAACCAACAAATGAACCCTAAATGCAGCAGGCAAGAAAGAAATAACAAAATCAGAGCAGAAATCAAATAGAACATAAAACAAAGAAACCTACAAAATCAATGAATCCAAAAGCTGGTTCTGTTGAGAGAATAACAAACAAGATAGACACGTGCCTCTAGCCCAGTAAACCAAAGAAAGAAGGAACACTCCCAAATCAATAGAATTGTGATGAAAAGGGGAACATATCACAACGAGATAATGAAAAGATCCAGACAATCATACGGATATACTTTAAATTAACACCTATACTCTACTAAGTTGAAAAACTTAGAAGAAATGAGAGAATTGATCTGAAATCTTGGGAATCACCAAAGCTAACCAAGAAGAGATATGACAGCTTAAACAGACCAAAATATGCTGAAAATTGAAGATGTAAATAAGCAGCCTCCCAACAAAAAATGCCCAGGCCCAGATGGTTTCACAGCAAATTACTATAAAATATTTCATAAAGACTTACACAACAACACTAATATACAAGTTGTTTAGAAAGGCTATAAACAGAGGGATTCTCCCAGACTCCTTCTATGAAGGCCAGCATCACTCTAATACAAAAAACCAGGCAAAGATGCAACCAAAAAGGAGAATTAGACCCTCTCCCTAATAACAAGATGCCAAAATTCTAAATAGGATACTGGCAAATCAGCATACAGCCCACATCAAGAAGATCATCAACATGAACCAAAGTGGATCATACCAGAGATGCGGGGATTGGTTAAACATAGAAAATCAATAATCTCATCAAGCATATAAACGGACTGAGAAAAAAACCAACACACCTCTCATTGACATGGAAACAGACCTTTGACAAATCAGCATTCGTTCATGGTTAAAGTCCTCAGCGGGAATTGGATTGTAGGGATTCTTACCTTAATGTAATCAAAGCCTATATAGGAAACCCAAGCCGAATAATCATCCTAAATGGGGAGAACGACAGAAGCATTTCCCCTTAAGGTAGGTAACACGGCAAGGTTTGTCCCTGTCACCTCTTTTCAACATAAGTGCCTTGAATCCCTTGCTATGGCACTAAGGCAAGAAAAGGAATTAAAGGAGTTCCTAATAGGAAAGAGGAAGTCACTATTCCTTTTTGCTGATGAATTGATATGTCTACTAAGGGATGCTAAGAACCCCACCAAGAAACTCCTAGAAATGATAGGAGCTTCAGTAAAGTGTGCAGGATGGCAAAAACCAACCTGAAAAATCAATTAGCCTTTCTCTACACCAACTGTAGGCAACTGAAGAAGGAATACAGAGGAAACCTTCCCACTCCACAATAACTCAAACAACAATAAAATAACCTAGGAACCAAACCTAACCAAAGACACCAGGGACCTCTACAACAAACATTTTTAAACCCTTGAAGAAGGAAAATTGAAGAAGACATCAGAATTGGAGATACCTCCCATGCTCGTGGATTGGGAAAATAAATAATAGTAAAATGTCCATCTTACCTCAAAATTGTATACAGATTTAATGCAATCCCAATCAAATCCCAAGTGCTGTCTTCACAGGTTGGGAAAAAAATATCCTCAACTTCATTGGAAAAACAAAGAACCCCGATAGCCAAAGCAACTGCTGCGGCGAAAGGCAATACAGGGGGGATCACTCTCCCAGACATCAAAACTATACTCAGGCTATAGTCATAAAAACATCTTGGTACTGCAACAAACAGACCAATTGACCAATGAAATAAAACTGAAGATTCAAACCTGAGCACATACAAATTGTCAGCCATCTCATATTTGAAAGGAGTCCAAAAGAACACCAATGGAGGAAAGACAAAGCATCTTCAACAAAATGTACGTTAACAAAACTGGATCACACCCGTAGAAGAATGAATTCAACCCATACCTCTCATCCTGTACCAAAAGTGCAATTCAAAATGGATACAAAACCTCAACATGAAATCCAAAACCTCTGTAGGTGATAGAATAGAGAAAACTTGGTCAGCATCTACATGACATAGGCTCAGGAAAAGACTTCTTAATCAGACCAGCAGCTGACAAAGAAATAGGATCAGTCAGTGACAAAAATGACCCATATAATTAACAACTGAAAACTACAGTAAAATAAGAAACAATAAGAAAGTGAGAGAAACACCCACAGAAGTGGGAGGAAACCTTCACAGGATACATCTGACAAAGCATAAATCCAGAGTATACAAGCTACTTCAAAAAACAAAGAAGAAGAAAACAAATGAATCACATCAGAAGATGGAGCAAAGATCTGAACAGAGACTCACACGAGGAGGAATTAGAGATGGCTGAGGAAACACCTTAGAAGTGTTCAACAACTCCGCTAATAATTAAGGAAATGCAAATTTAAACCAAACCTTAAGATATCAAGTACTCAAAAAAGTTAAACTGCTTTAAAAAAAAAAAAAGAAAACAAATGATCCAAGTGTTTGAGAGTGTGGTGGGGGAAAGGGAACACTCCTTCACCCCCCCCCTTTCGGGTGGATGTAAACTTGTGCAGCCACTTGGGGAAAACAGTGTGGCGAACCCTTAGGAAGACTCAAAATGATCTGGCATTTGTGACCCAGACATACCACTCCTGGGTATATACCCACAAGGACTAATCTTACTGCGAGATACATGCCACAGCTCATATTTATTGCCGCCTGTTCACAATAGCAACAAAAAACTTGGAATTCAAACCAAAATGCCCCCCTAAACTGACGAATGGATAGAGAAAATGTGGTACAGTGTCACAATGGAATTCTATGCAGCGGTAAAGACAAAGACATCATGAACATTACAGGCAAATGGATGGAGTAGAAGATATCATGTTGAGTGAGTAACACAGTCCCAGAAAAACAAACGCATGGTATCTCTCAAATGTGTTGATGCTAGTACCAAAACCCAATTATACAATATTTCTTGTGGAGAGGATGCATATTAAAAGAACAACAGAAAGATTGCATCGAAAAACTGACTGAAGTGGGAATGTGACCCGGGAAGGGTTGAGTCGTGGAGGGGACACGGGTTTATATTTGATTGGTGCATTTTAATTGACGTAGTTCAACAAGTATCCAGTTTTGCCCAGACTCGGTTACAGTGATACATGGTGTTTTCTAGAACTTAGTAAAGTAAACATGTGTCTATTTATCAACATTGGTTTGACAGGCTGATAAAAACGGTAATGATCTGATTAATTGTGAGTATAAACTGCTTTGTCACATTAGCTTTAATTAAAACGTATAACAATTACTTTGGGATTGGTATAAACAAATGTTCTCTATAATACTGTTCTATGCAGTATACGCTGGTAAATCTTCTTTCACCTATAGGATGATTTAATCTAAAATAAAATTTCATTTCCCAAGTTAATCACATACCTATTACCCAAACCAGCATGGATGAACTGATGAAAGCTGTGCCTTGACTCCCCACCCTATAGGTCATATATAATACAACTGCTTTCTTGAGACTGTATGGGTCCAAAATAAAACCTAAAATAAAAAAGGGAAAAAAAAGAGTAAATATTAAAAACCTTTGTGTCAAAAAACCTGCAATCCAAAGCTTAAAACTAACTAACGGGAAAGGATTTGTATGTTCCAACATGCCAGAGTAATCACCCAACAAATGGCTGAAAAAGAAAATGCAGCTTTGCAAGGAGTGAGGAAGTACCAGAAGTCCCCAGCAGAGGATTGACTCTATCGGGCATTGAAGGGAAGGAAATAGCCTCAGATTGCTGCAGACAACCAGGCCCTCTCGTGGAGCCTACGTACAACAGTGTTAAAGAATCCTAAGGAAGCTACCTTCTAGTGCACAAAGGTTTTAATACAAGAACTTTCTTACGGCCCCCACCTGCCCCCCCATAGAATAAGGAAGAAATATGAGGTGATGAGGTCGTCCTCCAGCCATGGATTGGGAGCCAGCTGTTAGTAGAGGTATTCTCCTGTAAAATCAGTAAGAACTGCCTTCTTTGATGGACTAATGGACCATAGAAACTGTGGGGGGATTATTCTCTTTAGACCACATACAATCTTAAGTCTCTTTAAGCTATGCACTGAAGCAAAATATGTTAATACAGGAAAGCCGTCTGACATCAACAATGGATAATTCACTGCCAAGGAGATGTTGGCCAGGGATCCAAGCCCCACACAAAAGGTAAAGGCTCTTGCTTCCCACACGTGGGATAGATCTGCAGAAGAGAGGCGATAAGGTCCCTGCTGTTGAGAAAAAAAAAACCCCTGAGTATTACACATATGGGACGATGTATGGAGACCGCACTTGCAAGTATACAGATGGTCTCTGGATGCCAGAAACGAGGTTACCAAGCCACTAACATAAAGCAAATATAGGTCTTCCTTGAGTCAAGCAAGACTCCTCCGTCGCACCAGCTACACCAGCCTGCCCTGAAAAAGCTTGCAGCAGTGCAGCCATATGTCTGTATTTTATCCAAATCTAATTGGCTATTAGCTCTCTCCTGGGAGGAATACAACCTAAGCTGATGCCACAAGCTTTATCCTCTAATGGTTAGGAGACGTTATAAGCAACACGAGGACCCTGTCATACTTAACGCAATGAAAATGTACAATTCATGGATTAACATTACATCCAAACATCTGTGTCTATAACAGGAACCTACCATAAAAAATTATACTGTTTAAATCCTAATTTATCTAATTGCTTGTCTCATTTGTGGATTGAAAGGCTATGATATTCTACTGTTTAAGACCTATATATTACTTGCCAATGGCTTCATTAGTAGGATTGAAAAGGTTATGCCTCGGACAAGCTGGCAGCCCATGAAAGAAACCGCCAGAATTGCTAGAGACCAGACAAACAGCTCCCAGAAAAAGTAGACTGTTTGTTCTCATCCACCAGTGCCCCTTTCTACTAAGGCCTAGGGAACAATCTGTTTTGGAGAGGGGGCGTGGTGGAATGTAAGGGCTACGATTGGGGTGAATGGTGAAACTACACAATATAGACTGACACTCATGTGATCAACTTGAGTGAAATACAAAGCCAGCCCCCCCCCCCCGCTGGGATGGTGGGACACATGAGTGTGTGGGTTTGCAGCACAACTGTTTCAGAATTGATTTTACATGAAGGATGCTTGTACTCACAGAACTATCACCTACGTTAAAAAAAAAAAAAAAAAAAAAAAAAAACGAGAAGACGCAGAAAATGTTATGGCAGAATGCATGATTGGGATGGGTAAGGGGTGGGTGGGGGGACGGGAAGGGGAGATATGCCTCGACAACTGGATGTGGAAAATGATGTATGAAATACACAAAATGCAATAAAAAAAAGAGAAAAAAAAAACAAACAAAAAAAATCTAAAAGCATGCAGGTAAAATGACAATATAAAAACTAATCAAAAGAGCAGCTCAAATGAACATGACACTACAATATTCCAAATTATGTAAATGAATTCTGCCTTCCTGTGCATTAGTGTTTGTCGGAATATTTTTCATATCCCATATATAAAGCAGGCCTTATCAAAATGATTCAGAGTTATCTTCTACTATTATATAAAGTGCATGATAGAAACAATAACATTAGAAATATATGTGTGTGCATTGATGAAGCAAGTCCCGTATTCATGAAGAAAGAAATATTTCCATAAAGTCAATTAGTAGTGGGAAATTGGAATGTCAGATTTTGAACATTTAGATTAACTTTAAAAGCACTCATAAATATAGCACACCACTTAGCCTTGAATCCATCCTACAAAGGAAAAAAAATAAAAAAAAGCATAAAGGAAGGAAAGGAAGGAAGGGAAGGGAGGGAAGAGGGGAGAGAAGAAAGGGAAAGAAAATATTAAAAAAAAAAAAAAAAAAATTTATTATATTTTATTCTTTAANATTCATAAAAGTGTGGGAGGCTGCTCCAAAATGATACATGGTACAGTCATGACTCTTTTTCTCCTACATGTATACACATCCAACTAGCACCTGAAATGAGAGGACTTGAAAAACACTCTAACATTTTTACAAGGCTTTCTACAGTAATTATTATAGGAAAAAAAACAAAACAGAAAAGGTAGAAAAACTGGAACTTCCAACGGTGTCATGGGAATGTCCAACAGCACACAGTGAGGTACACTCGTGCTTATGTCCAAATGGTCCCACAAAGGACATGGTTCAGCTTGTTTGATTCTAACTGCAGAAATTGCCAAGAAAGTTTTGTTAAAGATTTTTTTCTTCCTGTCAGATCTTATTAAACACCCCTTCTTATGAAATAACTAACACAACTTGAAATTAAACAGGTAACCCCAGGTCTGAAACTTAAAAACTTTGAAGTTTGGACTTAAGGAGATGTAGACACAGAGAAAAAGTACATTTAAGGGTTAATGCAACTCATATTAAATTAATGAGAGCATCTAATTTTATGTTTAAATCACATTAAATAATAAAAATTTCCAAACATTTTCATTTTTATGATGGAAACTTTCAAAAATTCTTACAGATTTTTGAGATGCACAGCACATTTCTGTAGCATTTTAGAGGATTAAGCAATTATATCATAGATGCTTTCTTTTTACATAATTTTACTACTTCAATGCATTTTAAGTTTTGTACGTAATAGTTTCAACTTGATAGCTCTCTTAGGAAAAATTATATAAAATTATACTCTTCTACAAAATAGCACAGTGGAAGTGGGACAGTGGTGCATTTTGAAGATTGGCAGGTTTTACCCTTCTTTCAAACATCAGTATCACGATCTCTCCTTAGAAAAAGGATTTTGTCTTTTGCCATACATTGAAACTACATAATAGTCATTCCAGGATGCACTTAGATTTCAACTCCTTTAATTTTAAAATACCTTTGTGGTTTTAACTTCTAAATGCCTGTATTTGAATGAATATGCCTATTGATTACACATCTCAAAAATATTCAATCAAATGAGATGAAAAATAGCTTTAATGTAAGGTATTGTTGAATTGTTCTTAATATTCTTATATTCTTTATGGTGGTTGTGGATTTTTTAAAGAATCTTTTTATTTGTACTACTTGTGGTTTAAGTATGTAAACCTATCAAGAATGTCTTATCCTAGAGTTTACTTGGAAGTTTAAAAAGAAACCCACCATTAATGTTACTGTACACAAAATGACTTATTAATTTTTAAAAGTTCTCATCAAGAGCCAAGCGTGGTGGTGCACGGCTTTAATCCTAGCACTCTGGAGGCAGAGATAGGTGGATCTTTGTGAGTTCAAGGCCAGCCTGCTCTACAGAGTGAGTTCCAGGACAGCCGGGGCTACAGGGGTACCCTGTCTTGAAAAGACCAAAAAAAAAAAAAAAGTTGTCATCAGGGATGTTTTTGAATTAAAGTTTGTTCCTCTACACAACTGGACACAAATGGACATGGTCTGTGAATAGTTCATGCCTAGGAAACACATCTACAATGCAACGTCTACACACAAGACCCAAGGATCATAGAACAATGACCCAAGAAGACATTAACTACCTCTTACCTCTCCTTAAGGAAGCTCCTCCATGCAACAGGAGACCAGGAACCCAAAAGGGCCTGAATAGCCAAACCAAAACAATTAAGAGTCTACAGTGTATGATTCCATGGACATATCACCAATATTCAGGTACACCTAGCCAGGTATCAGGGAACATTGGGGAAGTGGGGGCCGAAAGATTGTAAGAGCCAGGCAGATGATGCAAGGCCAAATGGAAATGAATCTAACAGCTCCTGAGACCTGGTTCATAGGCACCTACAGCATTGTTATCAGCATGCACAAGACCCATACAAGCTCAGCTGGACAGAAACCGGGCAAAGAAGTTTAGAAATGGGTAGCAGAACCCAAACCTGGCTGTGGAAATATTGGCAGCACATGGTGTTCAAGTGAGTAAGACCTGGTCTTCTTTAAAAAAGAGAATCTAGGGCTGGAGAGATGACCTAGCGGTTAAGAGCGCCAGCCGCTCTTGCAGAGGACCCGGGTTCGATCCCCAGCACCCACATGGTGGCTGAGAACCATCTGAAACTCCAATTCCAGGAGAACTCCAGCTCCAGGGGAATCCGACACCCATTTCTGACCTCCGGGACATTGCACGACACGGGTGCACAGACTTGCATGCAGACAGTACATTCGTACACATACAGAAATAAATAAAAATTAATTAAAAAATAAAAAAATAATAAAGAGAATCTGAGCCAGGCGTGGTGGTGCATGCCTTTAATCCTAGCACTTGGGAGGCAGAGGCAGGCAGATCTTTGTGAGTTCAAGGCCAGCCTGGTCTACAGAGTGAGTTCCAGGACATCTGGGGCTACAGGGAGACCCTGTCTCAAAAGACCAAAAAACAAAACAAAACAAAAAAGAGAATCTGAATAGGCTGACTAGAGCTCAGGAGAGGAGTTGGCACTGAGTAGTGAGCAGAGAGAGTAATTTTGCACAATGTACTCTAGCAGGAATGACAGAAGGGGTAAAGTTTGGGGGGGGCTGGGGGAATAGTGATGGAGGGTGCCAAGGGAGAAGTGGGTATAATGGCGATTAAAACTCACTGAAAATTATGTATGAAATACATAAAAAATTCCATAAAAATTTTATACATTGGACATTTCAAAGTCTTGCTGAAATGAAAAGTATTGGTTCTTATTTTGTTTCAGAGTAGCTATATGAATTTCTGAATTGTGTTAGGTGAAATAGTCCATACAGAAGGGACCACATGATGTAACTTTTGTTTGATTTCATTTATATAAAGTGGTTTGAAAATTAAAATCTATACTGGTCAAAATTTAAAACATATTTGTTGTACCCAAAGGCTGATACAAGGAATAAGTAACTATAGATTAACTGATATTAAAATATAATGATATATTCTATTGATATTTAAAACATTGAAATTTAATCCATAAATAAGGTATATTTTATGTATAATTGGTATGATAATTAATTCTTAATTTAAAGTTACTTCCTCAAAATATTTATTTGCTTATAATATGAAAACTTTCCATGTATGATAATATGAAAAATATTAAGTCAAATTCTTTCCTTCTAAAGCAAGGAATGTTTGGAATATTTCAAATTAGCTGTCAGGTTCTCTGATAAAAGAAATACATCAGTCAGTTTCTTAAACATCATTGGTACACAAACAATTACAAATTTTATTGCCAATAAAAAATCATACTTTTTGACATTAAAATAATACCAGTTTCCCCAGTAGTTCTGGATCTTTCCTGAGTATAAAAAAGTCTTTGGCAATGAGAAATTCAGTATCAAAGGACCTCTATGCTGGATCACTTTACAGAGATAGTTCAAGAATATCACAGAGTGAATATCTACTGATAGTCAGTGTCACAAGGAATGCACCTAATTAGGATACAACTGTAAAACAATAGGTATTTAAGTAACAGTAGCAGAAAGGTAACAATGTAGTGGAGCTTCCCTACCCAGGATTAAAAGAGGACAAGCATATAAGAAAATTAAGAGCACTGATAGCACACATATTATTAGGTATATAAAAGAACAGGTATAGAATTCGGTGAATCATGTATGCAAATAAATTATTATACCCAATAACTAAAATAATAATTCAGTGACCTAGGAAAGCAAAATTTTATTCAAAACTGCTTTTTATAATATTTTATTTTATTTTATGTGTATGAGTGTATTACTTGCATGCATTTAAGTGCACATCTGTTTGTTAATGCATTTGAGGTAGAAGAGGGCCTTGGATCCCCTAGAACTGGAGTTACCAATGGTTGTTAGCCATCATGTAGGTGCTGGGAGTGTAACGCTGGTGATCTGTTACATTAGCGGGTACTCTTTTTTTTTAACATTTTTTTTATTGATGCTTTGTGCATTTCATACATCATTTTCCAATTCAGTTCAGGCCTATTTCCCTTTCCCTTCCCCCCAACCCCCACCCCAACAGAGATCATGCATTCTGCCATAACTGTCCTGAATATTTCTCTCAGTTTTTTTTTCATTTTTTAGCTATAAGTGATAATCCATGAGTACAAGCATCCTTCATGTAAAACCAATTTGCAGGCTGTTGTGCCCAAACCCCCACAGCCCCACCTTCCAGCGGGGGGGGTGAGGGGTTGTATGTTCAATCAGGTTGATCAAATGAGTGTACAGACTACATTGCTGTAGTTTCACCATTCACCCCAGTCGCATTCCTTACATTCTACCACGCCCCCTCTTCCACAGATTATTCCCTAGGCTTAGAAAAGGGGCACAGGTGGATGAGAAGCAAAACAGTCCACTCTCTCCGAAGCTGTTGTCTTGGACTCTGGTCAATTCTGGCTGTTTCCTTTCATGGGCTGACAGTTTGTCCAGGAATAACCTTTCGATCCTACTAATGAAGCACAAGCAATTAGATATATAGGTATTTAAACAGCACTAATAGTTATGGTAGGTTACTTTGGTATAGACACATATGTTTAGATGATATGTTGATCCATGAATTACATTTTTTCCTGTTAAATATGACAGGGTCTTACTGTGGCTTATCACATCTCCTAACCTGTAGAGGATGTAAGCTTATGGCATCAGCCATGGGTTATTCCTCCAAGGAGAGAGTCAATAGCCAATTAGATTTGGGATATACAGGCATATGGCTGCCTCTGCTGCACAGTATTTCCAGGCAGGTGAGGTGTAGCTAGTGCTGACGGTGGAGTCTTGCTTGACTCAAGGAGACTCGTATTTGCTTTATTGGTTTAGTGGCCTTTGATAACACTCTCTGGTGTTCCAGAGGCCATCTGTATACTTGCATGTGTAGTCTCAATACATCTTTCCCATGTTAACATCAGGTCTTCAGCAGCAGGTCCTTATTGCCTCTCTTCTTGCAGGTATCCCAGTTTAGAAGCAAGGAACCTTTACCTTTTGTGGGGCCTTGGATCCCCTGGCCAACATCTCCCTGGTAGAATAATCCATTACTGATGTCAGAGCTCCTGTATTGATATATTTCGCTTAAGTGCATAGTTTAAGGACTTTAGTATTATATTTGGTTCTGAACAGAGAATAATCCTTTTCACAGTTCTTATGTCTAATAGTCAATTAAAGAAGGCAGTTTTACCGGTTTTATAAGAGATTATCTCTATAATAGTTGTCTCCAATTTACAGTTGGAGAGCGACCTCATCATCATCATATTTCTCCTTGTTCTGGGGGGGGGGAGGCAAGAAAGTCTCTCATATCAAAACCTTTGCGGCACCTAGAAGGTAAGTTTCATTAGGACTCATTATAAAAAGTTGTTACATGTAGGATCCACAGAGGGGTTCGATGTTTATGGCAATCTGAGGCTTTTCTTCCTCTCGATGTTCAGACAGGTCAACCTTTCAGTTGGCACTTTCTGGTACATCCTACTCAATGCAAAGCTGTGGATAGAGAAAATGTGGTACATGTATACAATGGAGTTATATGCAGCGGTAAAGAGGGACAACATCATGAACTTTGCAGGTAAATGGATGGAGCTAGAAGATATTATGTTAAGTGAAGTAACACAGTCCCAGAAAAACAAACGACAAATGGTGTCCCTCATATGTGGATGCTAGTACCAATAACCCAGATATAAATATTTCTTGTGGAGAGGGATGCATAGTAAAAGAACAACAACAGAAAGACTGCATCAGAAAACGGACTGAAATGGTGAATTGGGAAGGGGGAGGGGTGGGAGAGGGACACGGGTGTATATTCGATTAATGCATATTTAATTGACGTGAGTTCAATAAGTACCCAGTTTTGCCTAGACACTGTCTACAGGATACATGGTGTTTTAGGACTTAGTAAAAGTAAATATGTGTATATTAAACAACATTGGTTTACAGACTCTGATAAAAATGGTAATGCATCCAACTTAAATGGAGATATAAATCGCTGTTGTCCACATTTGTTTTACATAAAATTTGTAGAGCAATAACTCTTGGATTGGCACATACAAATGTTCTCTATAGTTTCTCTGTTGTACAGTATCACCTTGTAGCATTCTCTTTAAGATGATTTAACATAAAAATTAAGTTTGCTCCCCAAGTTAATCATATATAGTCACCCAAAACAACATGGGTGAATTTGATGAAATCTGAGCCTTGATTCCACCCTATAGTTATGTATAATACAACTGTCTTCTGGAGACATGGGTTAAAATAAAAAGGGGGGGTACAGATAGACATGAAACCTTTTCATCAAAAACCTTGCAATTCAAATCTTAAAACTAACTACGGGAAAAGATTTGTGTGTTCCAACAGGACAAAATGTCACCAAATTAACGGCTGAGAAAGAAAAGATACAGCGGGTACTCTTAACTGCTAAGCCATCTCTCCCACCCCTAGACTATTTTTTGAACACTGTTACCCACCTCTTTATGCAATTGGATTCTCACACAAGGTTATAGTGTTCTTTTGTTAGTGGTGCCAAATGTCATGCATATTTTCTGAGTGCAAGAGGTAAAATGAACTTCATTGCACTCCTTGAATTGGAGAAATGTATCTCCTTGAGAGCACTGGATATTAGAATCCTAACTCTTCATACAATTATGGGGTCATTTCTACTGGAAGCAGTGATTCAGTTCTTTTGCCAAACAATCCTCTGGCATGAGTGTGCCAAAATGATCATAATGTAACAAAGTGGAGGGAAAATGGCATCTGATGATCTTCTCATATGTGAAGATTAAATGTTAACCTTTCCATGTGCTGAATCCCAATATCTCTGCCAAGCCTGAAAGTTTGGAAATAATGAAGCACATAATGCTATGTGGACCATAGGAGGGAAGTGTTTTTTAGTTGATTTTTAATTGTTATATTATTTAATGGAGTTGGGCATAACAAAGAAACAGGATTGCATTTAATTTACAGATTTGGAAAAGAAAGCCCAAGCACCATGCCATCAGCTCTGGGTAAAGCCTCAGGGGAAGATCATATACACTAAGAAAAAGTCACCTGGTAATTCAAGAAGCCGGAGTGTAAGGGAGGGATGGCTTCCATTATTATTCCATACATTATCTACTATCAACTATCACAGGATTTCCTCTTTCTGATTTTTCTTCATTGTATTTTTTCTGAATATCTTCCCTGACCCATCAATATACTTTATCATGGTAAGATGAAATTCTTGATTACATAAACTTAGTCTAATCACTTCTGACTGAATAATTCTAATAGTCTCCTTACTTTACACAAGGTTATACATCTTAACAGTCACATTACCTCTTAAGAGTTCTATATTGGAGTTCAACCTTCCACAGGAGCAATCTTTTGTAAATACATTCCTAAACTATTCAAATTATATGAAATAGTCACAGGGAGTCATTGTTAATTAAACATCTGATTCATGAATACTTTTCAAAAATATGCATAGATATATTTTTTTTTTATTTTACATTTGTGTATTGCTTGCTTATGTAAGTGCTCTCATTCTGTGCAATTCCTGTGAAGGTAAGAAGAGGTTATCTGATTCCTTGGACCTGGAACCATATAGGATGGATAAAAGCCACCCCATAACTGTTGGTAACTCAAGTACTCTGCAACAGCACCTAGTGCTCTTAATCACTGAGCAATCTCTCCAGCCATATATATATATATATATTTATATATAATATATATATATATAAGCTGGAGATTAAATATTTATATATATAAATTTATATATATATATATGGCTGGAGATAAATATTTATATATATAAATTTAAATATATATATATATATTTAAACACACTGGAAGGCAATGTATATATATTTTTAAATTTTTTTATTGATCTTTTGTACATTTTCTTGATCTTTTTGAGACAGGGTGTCCCTGTAGCCTCAGCTGTCCTGGAACTCGCTCTGTAGACCAGGCTGGCCTTGAACTCACAATGATCTGCCTGCCTCTGCCTCCTGAGTGCCAGGATAGCTTTTGTACATTTTCTACAACAGTTCTTAAAGAAACTCAGTCCCTCTCCCTCATTCATATCCATACCTCACCACAGCCAGACCTTATGCATTCTGCCATAATTTAAGTCCTACCCAGTCAAGCAGTTGTACCCAGATGTCCTTCAATGCAAATTCATCCACTGGACTGTAAGTCTATCTAGAGGTCAGAAGAAAGATTTTTCACTCCCTCACCCAGGGGTAATTTGTTTCCAACAGTTTCAAGGTTAAGTCCAGCCCTCAACCTATTTCTCTTGCTCTGCTCTGGGCACTTTTCTGATTGAGTTGCTATGGGCCTTGTAATTAATGAAGGCTCACGTGTGTAGGGTTTCAGTGGCCTGAAAGACTCTGATTCCCTATGTTCATGGACCATCCTTGGCTCTTACAATATTTCCACCCCACCCCCTTTCCCAATGGTCCCTGAGCAGTGGGTGGGTGAGTTTTAATATAAGAGTCAATTCACTAAGACTTGGCCAGTTGTGGAGTTCAATGAGCATCATACTCTGTTATATAAAGAAGCTTCAATGTTGAGAGTTGAGAGATTCACTAGTTTTCTCTCTGCCTCCTGCTCCACTATATTCATTGAGCTTTAGGTGTAGAAGATCCACTGTAGATATCTTACTTAGGACTTGTTTTCTCTCAAACATATAGTCTCTGTTTGAGACCAGTTGTGGGATTGTAATAGCCTCCATCTGCTGCAAAAAAGAAGCTTCTTTGATCAGTAGTATACTCTATACTTGCCTGCAAATAAAAGGATCCTTATTTGCTACATAGTAAGAAATTTCATTTGTCTAGAGATAGGAAAGAGATACGGTATTTTCTAGAATCTATGACTTCTTGAGCCATGTGTATTCAGCTGTGTTTGCAATGCCACCCCTGAGTTTACTCTCATTGAGAGGGCTTTAGGTCCAATTAGACACCTGTTGTTGCCCCCCACCCCCAAGATAACATTGCCACTACTACACCAATAGATGTAGTTTGCTATACCAGTCATTATGGTTATTAGGTTTTAGGATTAGGTTTGACCACTGACTGATTTGCTCCCATAGCAGCTTGCATAGAACATTCTAGGACTGAGAGCTAAGCTTCCAGTTCAGTTCCTGCTCGATTGCTCCAAGTCACATGTTGGAAGTGTGTCCTTTCTTCAACTCTAAGGTCTTATCTTTGAGTTCTGGGAGATAACTAAGAGCTATCTGTGTTATTTAGGGTGTCTCTTGGACTACTCTGACCAACCACTTTAAGGAAAGTCTCTCCTGCTCAGCACTGTTTTCCTTGCCCAAAAGCCCTCAGATATACATACACACTAATGTTCAGACACTGTATGTGGATTTCGAATGGGGGTTCTGAAGGCAACACATTTCCCTCTGGCTTCCCTAGGGCCTCCAAATCTATTCATCTCTACTTTCTCACTCTCCATCCAACCTCCCTCCTCCCTCCGCAGTCCAAGTACCCCCCATAACATCACCCTCTACCAATAATCCCCAACTCTCATTTTGTGCTAATTCCTGAGTTCTCTCCTACCTCCCTACCATGGTCCTTTGCATTTCTTTCTCTTCTCAGACAGAAGATTAACATTCAGATTATACAAAGCTCAAAAAAACAAAGATGCAAGAAAAACTATCGAATAAAAAGATGGGCTATAGACCTGAAAAGAGTTCTTAAATGAAATAATAAAATGGCTAAGAAATAATTTAAAAAGTGCTCAGTCTCCTAGTAATTAGATAAGTGCAGATAGAACCCACTGTCATACTGGCTAAAGTCAAGAGAACAGAAGACATGAAATGCTGTTGCAGGTGCAGAGTAAGAGACAGAGTCCTTCACTGATGATGGGGTGGGAAACTCATGCAACCATTATGGAAAACAGTGTGGAGAACTGTCAAAAAACTAAAATTGTATCTACCATATGATCCAGTTATGCCACTTCTTGGCATATACCAAAAGGACTCATCTTACTGTACAGATAACTTGTACATTCATGTTTGCTGCTGCTCTCTTCATAATAAGCTAAGAAATAGAAATAACCTAAATGTCTGTCAACTGAAGAGTGAATAAAGGAAATGTGGTACATTTATATAATGGAGTTCTACTCAGTAGTAAGAAAAGATGGAATCATGAAATTTGCAGCATGGAAATAGAGACTGTTATACTAAGTGAAGTAGCAGAAACTCAGAATTCAAGCAAAGCATGTTATTCACTTGTGGATGATAGCTCAATTCTTTTTTTTTAATTGATGCTTTGTGTATTTCATACATCATTTTCCAATTCAGTTCAGGCATATATCCCTTTCCCTTCCCCCTACCCCACCGCTACCCATCCCAGATCATGCATTTTGCCGTAACTTTTCTGCATCTTTCTCTGTTTTTCTGTTTTGTTTTGTTTTGTTTTCATTTTTTTAACAATAAGTGATAATTTGTGAGTACAAGCATCCTTCATGTAAAACCAATTTGCAAAGCAGTTTGGCCCAAAACCACAAGCTCAGCGGTCCCATCATCCAGCAGGGGGGGTTGTAGTTCAATCAAGTTGCTCAAATGAGTGTCCAGACTACATTGCTTTTGTTTCACCAATCACCCCAATCACAGCCCTTACATTCTTTTTTTTTTTTAATTTTTTTTATTGATGCTTTGTGCATTTCATACATCATTTTCCGATTCAGTTCAGGCATATTTCCCTTTCCCTTCCCCCCCACCCCCACCCCATCCCAGATCATGTACTCTGCCATATCTGTCCTGCATCTTTCTCTCAGTTTCTTTTTTCCATTTTTTAGCTATAAGTGATATTCCATGAGTACAAGCATCCGTCATGTAAAACAAAATTGCAGGCTGTTGTGCCCAAACCCCCACAGCCCCACCATCCAGCGTGGGGGTGAGGGGTTGTATGTTCAATCAAGTTGATCAAATGAGTGTCCAGACTACATTGCTGTAGTTTCACCATTCACTCCAATCGCAGCCCTTACATTCTACCACGCCCCCTCTTCTGCAGATTGTTCCCTAGGCCCTTACATTCTACCGCGTCCCCTCAACAGCTCCAGAGAAAGTAGACTGTTTTGCTTCTCATCCACCTGTGCCCCTTTTCTAAGCCTAGGGAATGATAGCTCAGTTCTTTACATATGAGTATATATCCTCATTTAACACCAGGAGCCAGGAAGATGGAAAGGATATATGGAGGTAAAGGGAAATAAAGCACCAAAATGACGGAGATGGTAAGGTATATTAATGGCAGATTCTCAATGATGAGAATCTATGCCTATATGAATATGAGATAGTGTGTCAGATTTAAAGGGGCACTTTGAGACACTGAAAAATTAAAAGTTTACATGATGTAGCGCATGTCACATCCAGAAGCTCCAATGACTCATTTTCATAATCAAAAGTGGATTTTTTGAGGGATTTTATGTGAGATAATGTTTTACATACATACCTGTCCACTCTCATTTTGTTGTGCTAAAGGTTAAGAAATTCTGTCAGGAAAGTACTGATTAATTTAGTAGCCAGAAAGGGATTAAATAATGCACTTATAGACATGTCATTCGTTTCTACCTCAGATCTATGTCCTCAGTAGATGCAGAAAGTGGGTAAGACTTAAACAGAAGAAGGTCAGGCTGTGGGCCCCCTATATAGCTCAATTTTTAATATGTACGTTTCAGAATAGATTTAGAAGAGTTAATGCCCAGACTGGTTGACATCTGCTCTAGAAGAATTTGCTCTTAAAGAAGATGACCTCTTTCTCATACATTAGCAATCAGCTTCTTTAAGGGAGTGATTGTAGAAAGATTGACTCGACCCCGGCACTTAGGTATATCAGGGGACATTAACTTGATTCTATAGTCATTAACATAAATTACAGAATGTATGAAATACAGAGGGAGTCTATGGGAAGAGGGCCGATAAGGAAAGGGGTTTAGATGATCAAGACGCTATATATAAAATACACAAAAAAACAGTAAAATACTTTTCTAAAAAGAAGAAAAAATAATTCCTTTCCTGCTTGTTGATTTTTTCCCTCCTCTAGATCATCACTTTCTAGGATTTTCTATTTTATACCACAGGAATTCTGGGGTTTTAGTGTCTTCTTTAATTTATCTCAATCCTCTAAACCACCAATCTGCTTGGATTCTCTAAGTTAATTGCTAAGTGTGCTGATGTCTAATGAAAAAATTCCTCTTGACCTTTTAATTAAACCCTGCTTCAGGCATTTAATGTTCTGTTCACAGTAACATATTCAGTTATATTTTCAGCATGCCAGTTTTAAATTTTATCTTTCTCACCACTTTGAAAAAGGAAACTACTTGTAAATCTCTGTGTGAGAGTAGATGATAAGGCAGGAGACAGCTGATGTCCTAGAAGTATGGATGACCCATGTATGTCTGCTTGGCATTGATCCTGGTTCTATTTATCCCACTTCATTGTCTAATGAACTTCTTTTGAACTTGCTAAAAACACTGACATAGTATAATACATGATCCAACTCATTAAGGTCATTATTTGGCAGAATACATTTTAGTAGGTCCAGACAATGCTCTGGTTATAATCACCACTCTGTAGTATCTCATGAAATGCTTAATTTTTTTTAAAATTGCGTACATAACCTTTGTCTCTGCATTTTTCTTTACATCTTGGTCCCCAAACAACTCCTCTCATTATGCTCATTCAATCTCAATTTCTTGTCATATATATATATATATATATAGTATAGAGATATATATATATATATTAGCATCAGTGGCTATTCAGTTGATTAGTTACCTCTCAGGGAGTAGTCCCTGAAGAAAATATTCTTCTCTTCCGCAGAAGACATTAATTTCCTGTAGCTTTTTGCCTTAAAGTGGAACATTGTGACATCCCCACCACTCCAACTTGAATGTCAAATGATATTGAAATTTATGAGACCTTGATTAGGTTGCACAATGTGGACATTTCCATAGATTGTAGCTCTCTATAAAAGTCTAGAAAGACTCTTTCCTTGAAGTCCTTATTATATATTATATATATATAATATATATAATATATAATTTATCTTTTTTTCTTTTCTTTTTTATTGAATTTTTCTATTGCCTATAGAACATCACAATCATGTTTATATCCTCTTCCCCGAATGAACCCTCGCACAGCACCCCTCAACACTGTAATTCACCCTTCTCAAGGCCCATTGTGTCAAGTTAATGTCCCCAGATGTCTTTCAGTGCAAATTCATTAATTGGGGTCTAGTCAGCCAACCCAGAGTCCCTCCCTTTATGAATATCAGCTCTTCCCAAATTAATAGTAAATGGCTGCCAATAATTCTTCAAATATGATTGGGGCATCCTGCCCATTTCCACAGTTCTGTGTAGGGGTTTTCTCTCCTAGAGTATTCATTGGTCTTGTGCATGCTGACACCATTGCTGTAGGTTCATATGAGCAAGGCCCAGGAGCCTGTAGTACTCTATTTTCTTATGGCCATGTATCTCCTCCCTGGTTCTTATGAACTGTCTACCTTCTCCTCTGCAACAGTCACAGAGCTTTGAATGATTAGAGTTTCATATAAATTTGCCATTCAAAGACCACACTCTGCAAATACTTATAATCTACATTTTGACCATTTGTGACATTTTGTTTTCCTGGCCCTCTGTTGCATGAGGGAGCTTCATGATGAGAAATGAGATATGCATAGTGTTGTCTTTACACACTCTTCTATGTTCCATGGGATTTAGCTATAGAGGTTGCATTGTAGATGTGCCACTTAGGCTTTGGCATTTTACAGACAATCTCCTTATCAGACAGATTGTGGAACTCTAATAATTTCCATTTGTTGAAAAAGAAGCTTCTTTAATGAGTGGTGACTGTGATACTTCTCTCTAAATCAAGGATCCATATTTTGCACATAAGAAATTACATTTGTCTAGGTTGGTTACAGGCTTGGAGTTTTCCTATCAGATATATTTCCTCTCCAGCCATGTCTATTTGGCTATGTTTATAATATCACACATGTTTCTTCCCAGTGAGTTCACTTTAAGCCCAATTAGGTAGCTGTTGATTATCCCCAAGATAAAAGTGCCACTACTGCACCAATGTCATTAGCTGTGCTGCTAATTGATGTTGTTATTAAAGTTTAATTTGGCCATGGTTTGATGTTCTCCCTTAAGAAGATAGTGTTCTTTAAAGATATGAGATCTAGTCCTCAGAGGATGTAGCTTCTAGGTCTGGTCAAGCTACTTTGTCCCAAATCCTGGGTCTAAAAAAGTCATGTCTTCAGCAATAGGGTCTTACCTTCAAGTTTTGTGAGGCAATCAAAAACTGTGACAATAGCCTGTGTAGTTCTGGAAGTCTCTCAGACTACCCTGGCTAACAAGAAAGACATGTTTCTCCTGTCTGGCACTGTTTCTTTCACTATATACATGGACTCACACAGAGATATTGTATGTATAACTTGTCAGTTGGTTTTTGCACTAATATGATTTCTGCTGGTTTCTCAAACTACCTAGGCATTATTTATCTGCCCTCTGTCTTTCTCCCTGTGTAGCCCTCCCTGCATGACCCACCCGTTTAAAGTATCCCCATTTTCCTCATGTCTCCCTATTATCAACTGTCTCCTACCCTTCCTCTCTCTAGGGCTTCTTCTTTCCCTTTACTTCTCTGGTTACTTTCCATTTTCTAGGTTCCTGCAGTTACATCAGGGTATACACTCTCATATAAAGATTTGATGCGAAGATCTAAAAATGAGGGAGAACATAACTTTTTTATTCTTAGTCTGTGTTACTTCACTTATTATAACAGTTTCTAGTACTACCTATTTATTGCAAAATTTCGTTATTTTGCCTTTCTTTACCACTGTGTAAATGTACTACATATTCCTTATCCACTTGTCATTTGAGGCATATTTTTTTTTATTAATTTTATTTATTTCTGTATGTGTATGAATGTACTGTCTGCATGCAAGTTTGTGCACCCGTGTCATGCAACGCCGCGGAGGTCAGAAGAGGGTATCGATTCCCCTGGAACTGGAGTTCTCCTGGAATTGGAGTTTCAGACGGTTCTTAGCCGCCATGTGGGTGCTGGGGATCGAACCGGCGTCCTCTGTAAGAGCGGTAGGCGCTCTTAACCGCTAGGCTATCTCTCCAGCCCCATATTTAGGATGCTTCCGTTTCTTAGCTTTTGTGAAAAGAGCAGCACCAAACATGGATGTAAATGTATTTCTGCGATTGGATGAGTGTTTTGACCTTTTCAAAAATTTTCCTCATTGACAGCATTTGCAAAACTATAGCATAAAGTTAGTACCGCACTGTCCTTGCCATCAATGCAGACCAACATTCTTGCTAATCTTGCATGAATAGACTCCTTATTACATTAGGGAAGGTATTACCCGAGTGTCCTCATTGAGGACATTACCATATTTTCTGTTGTGCCTGCTTTCTTTATTTATATCAACCTCAGTCTCTCTCTCTCTCTCTCTCTCTCTCTCTCTCTCTCTCTCTCTCTCTTTCTTCTTCTTCTTCTTCTTCTTCTTCTTCTTCTTCTTCTTCTTCTTCTTCTTCTTCTTCTTCTTCCTCTTCTTGGAATGATCTCAGGGCTATGCACATGTTAGAATTTGGTTGCACAAGAAGACACATACCCAAACTTATTTTGCAATTTTTACAGTAAATCTACTGCAGTATTCTTTTTGTGGTGAAGTATTTGTCTTCATTTACTATAAGTCAATATAAATTAAAATGATAATATAATACAGGGAAACATCCACCTATTAATAGTAAAAATAAAATAAGGACCTTGGGCTACAGAAATGGCTCCTCTGTTAAGATTACTAGATGCTCCTGGGTTCAGTTCCAAGCATCAACATGGAGGTGAAAAACCATCCATTACTCCAGTTCCAGGTGATCCAACACCCTCTTCTGTTTTCCACTGCATTGCTGGACATGGGTTCAAGCAATACTCTCATATACAAAAATATATTAAAAGAAGCTCATCTATATTAAGGTAGAAACCAAAGCACAATGGGGATTTGTAAATTACTGTAACAAGATAGATTCTTATGTAACTCTAGATCCATGACAATAACTATGGAAGCTGAGACTCTGCATAGCCTGTGTTAACAAACTTTTACTGACTGGTGTGTGTCCACAGGAATGCACATGCTAGTGTATCAGAAATTTTCAGTAATTATATTCAGAGTACTGTTTCTCCTAATAACCCAAACTGGAAAAAGTATATGTCTACCAACCTGGGTTATTGCATCAACAGAACAGAAATTATTTAATTAAATACTTAATCTGATCTTCACAAATAATCTATTGAATGAGAACCCAAAAATAAGTGAAAATATAAAGAATCACAATGACAAGTGTTTAAAACACTTATCTACCATTATCACTAGAAATGACAGTGTATTCTTAGCTTACTTTTCTGAAACGCTTTTTAAAAACTTTTTAGATTATTTTCTCATTTTATTTTATGTGTTTGAGTGTATCGACTACATGTATGTAAGTGCAGCCATGCCATGTAATGCCTGTAAAGTTCAGAAGAAGGTGTCAGTCAGATCTGCTAGAATTGGAGTTATAGATGTTTGCTAGCTGACATGTGAATGTGGGAATCAAACCCAGGGTCCTCTGAAAGAGTAGTCAGTATTTTTAGCCACCAAGCCATCTCTCTAGCCTGAAGCCTTCTTTTATGTTCTTTTAGTACAATTATGATATTTTAAATTTCAATGAATAATCCCATTGGTTACCCAAATGTTCAGTGAACTAAGCTATATCTCTTAGGGTGTAAACCCCTTGTTAGAATTATAACAGTTTTTTTTTTACTCTTTCAGACTCCTTTTTTTCATAAAAAAAACAAGATTTATTTTTCTAAGTCTGTGAAAAAGCTCATGGGGATTTTGATTGGGATTGCATTGAATCTGTATATTAATTTGAGTAGAATGGACATTGTTATTGTATTAATTTTTCCAATCCATGCTCATGGGAGGTCTTTCCATTTTTTATGTCATTTTCAATCTCCTTCTTCAGGGTTTTAAATTTTTTGTTGTACAGGTCTTTGGTGTCTTTGGTTAGGTTTATTCCTAGGTATATTTTTTGAGGCTATTGTGTTTGGGAAGGTCTCTTTATATTCCTTTTCCAGTTGGTTATTGTTGGTGTAAAGGAAGGTTACTGATTTTTTTAGGTTTATTTTGTATCCCACCACATTACTGAAACTTTTGATCATTTCTAAAGACTTTTTTGGTGGAGTTTTTAGCATCCGTTAGGTAAACTATCATATCAACTCCAAAAAGGGATAGTTTTACTTCCTTTTTTCCAATTAGGACTCCTTTCATTTTGCTTTCTTGCCTTATTGCCCTAGCAAGCATTTCTAGCACTATATTGAATAGGAGTGGCGATAGTGGACAGCATTGCCATGTTCCTGCCTTTAAGCAGAATGCTTCCAACTTTCTCCATTTAGGATGATATTGGCTGTGGGTTTCTTGTATATGTCTTTGATTACATTGAGGAATGAGCCCTCCAGTCCAATTCCCTCTAAGACTTTAAGCATGAAGGGATGCTGGATTTTGTCAAAAGCTTTTTCTGCATCAATTGAGATGATTGTGTGGTTTTAGTCTTTCAGTCCATTTATGTGTTTTATGATATTTACTGATTTACACATGTTGAACCATCCCTGCATCTCTGGTATGAGTCCAACCTGGTCATTTTTGATGTGGGTCTGTATGTGATTTGCAAGTATTTTGTTGAGAATTTTTGCAACTGTGTTCATTAATGATATGGGTATATAGTTTTCTTTCTTGTTTGTGTCTTTGCCTGGTTTTGGTATTAGAGTGATGCTGGCTTCATAGAAGGAATTTGGAATATTTCCCTCTCTCCGTATCCTGAAAATTTAAGTAGTAATGGTTGTAAGACCTCTTTAAATGTTTCATAGAATTCTGCTGTGAAACCATCTGGGCCTGGGATTTTGTCAGTTGGGAGGCTTTTTATTTTATCTTCAATTTCTTCAGGTGTTATAGGTCTGATTAAGCTGTCAATCTCTTCCTGGTTAAGTCTTGGCGAATCCCAGGATATCAGATATTCATCCATTTTTCTTAGGTTTTCAAATTAGTGGAATACAGGTTTTTTGAAGTATTCTGGATGATTGGATCTTTTTTTATCTGTTGTGATGTTTCCCCTTTCTCATAAATGCTATTGATTTGGACTTGCTTTCTTTCTTTTGGTTAACTGGTCTGAGATCTGTCATTTTGTTTATCTTTCAGAACCAGCTTTTGGAGTCATTGATTTTTTGTATTGTTTCTTTGTTTCTATTTTTTTCTCTCTTTTTTTTGTTTTTTTTTTTTTTTTTTTTTTTTTTTTTTTTTTTCTTTCAAGTGTTTTTTAGCTGCAGGTTAGATCGTTTACTTTTCTCTTTCCTGTTCTTTTTTTTTTTGTTTTGTTGTTTGTTTTTTGTTTTTTTTTTTTTTTTTTTTTTAATTGTTTTTTTTTTTTTTTTTAATTTTCCTCTTGGGACTGACTTTAATGTATCCCACAGGTTTTGTTGCGTTGTATTGTCATTTTCATTTATTTCCAGGAATGCTTTTATTTCATTCTTTATTTCTTCTCTGACCACTCATTGTTCAGTAATGTGTGTTTAGTCTCCATGTGTTCTTATAGTTAGTAGGCCTTACCCTGGTGTTAATATTGAGCCTCATTGCATTGTGGTCTGATACTACTGAAGAGGACTTCCAGATCTGTAACCTCTTGCACAGAACATGCACACAAACAGTAAAATAGCCTATTACTTAGGTTGTTTCTCTTACTGAAATAACATATTGACCAAAACCAAGATTGGCATGTAGAGTTCATTTTAGGTTACAGGTAATAGTCCATCATGGAGCAAAGACAAAACTAAACCTCAATGTACTAACCTTGCAGTCAAAAACAGAAGCACAGGCCCAGGTAAAATGCTACTTACTGAACTTACTTCCCAACAATCACTCAGCTATTTTTCTTAGTTTTAATTTTTATTGAATTTGTGTGTATTTTATACAAAGCGTTTTAATCATCTTTAAACCCCTTACCTATTCATACCCTCTCATCCTCCTCTTCCAGTATTTCATACATTCTTTCATTTATGCTAAGGCATATCAAGTAAAATTAGTGTACCCAGACATTCCCTAATAAGAAAAGAGATTATTAATTAGTAAAAAATACTGTCTTCAGAAATCCAAGGAAATCAAAGTATATACAGCTACATAAACAGACAGAAATTTGACAAAGATTAAAATTAGCTACAGGGAATAAAGGAAACTCTATTACTATCACCTTTATAAAATAATGTAATTAGATTCCATTTATCAGAGACACAATGTAACTATTGATAATGGCAAAACAATGAAATGCAGCAGATATTTGAAACATAAGCAAATATAAATTATCAAACTGTAAATATAGAATTAACCATGCATAATAAAATATGCTGAAATTGTAAACAGATATTTCTGAAAGGACAACATAAGTACATATGAAAATGCTGATTTCACTATTAGGTAAATCCAAATTTACAATAGGGAGATATGGGGTAAGGGAGAAAGTGTGACAGTATCAATTGGTGGTAATATTAGAGATGAACTCTAAGTCTTATACACTGCTGGATGTGAGTGTAAATTACTACAACTATACTGAAGAAAGATTTTACCATATCCATAAGATTGAATATAGACTTATCCTATAACATAGAATATATGAAAATATATACCAGAGAGGAATAAAATGTTAAAAAGTACAAAAAATATTTATTGTGCCTTATAAAGACATTTTATTGCAGTGTTCTTTACAATAGGGGAAACTTGAGAATAAAAATCTATCTACAAGGACATATACATAAGACATATAAATAGAAACCTGCAACAATAAACACAATGGTGTCTATTTCTATTGCACAAATGCATTTCTCATTATTTTACCTATATTGACTTAATCTCAAAGTAACATCCTGAGTTGGAAATTATCCTTAACTCTACTTTGACAATGTAAAATAGCAGATGCAGATATATTATGTAAATTGCTTAAGATTACAAAACTAGTAAGAGACAATGAAATTTTTCAATATTAGTAAAGTTGCTCCAAGAGCCACTATCTCAGCCATCAATCTGGTGTAATGCCATTGATAGCAAGTGCATGGAGTGTGCCTGTGTGTGTGGGAGGTGTGGGGGGTGTATTTCCACCCCATAAAACAGCGTAATTTTTAATTGAATAAGATTATACAAATTATTGTGGGTTCTTTTAAACAATATTTTAATATGAATATACAAATCGAATGTGGAGTAATATGTGTGACAACTCTGAACACACAACTGCTATCTTAACCACAGTTTTTTTGAATCAGGCACATCATTCTTTAGAGTTGGAGATTCAGCTATGATGACTCAGGTATGATGATCTTACTGTTGTTGGGTTGGGTTAGATTAGAGGGCAAAAATAGAAAACATTTGAAAGTCATAAAAGAAGACCAAAATACAGCCATTTTTCATTCTCCTTGTGTTTTAATCATTTTGTTCAATCCTTTAGAGTCCCATGCTCTAGCATTTTACTGTTCATGTCTGGGAAAGTAACTATGATTTAGAAAGGAGGCAGTAAAGATGTGCTAATTATATGGAAGAATGAAAATGTGGAACTAAGTTTCCATGCTTCTGTGAGGAATCCCTGCATTTGTTCATATTACTATTTGACATCGGATTTTTCAACTTATTTCTACTAAAGGGTCCCTGCCTCGTGAAATGACAATTCATAGAACAGAAAGAGGCACAATTTTCCATTATGTCCCCTGTTGTATCTCCATTCTACATTGTTACAGTAGTCAGAAATTTCCGGCAAATACAAGTGTCTCTTCATTCCTCAATCACTATCCATCTTCTCTTCAGAGTTCAAACTAGGAGTCTTTCTAGTCTACACAAGGATATTGTCTTTTTATCTGTCATTTTTTTTCATACCTAACAAGATGGAGATTATTTGACTGTTTTGTAACATTATTTTTTGCCTTTTTGTGCATTTCAAAAATTTTTGAGAAAAGAAATTCTAGTTTGCTGCATATGCCATCTGTTCATAGAATTTCAAATTTTATTCTAAGTTTAACATATCACAAATTACAGACGCTTCACTACATTCCTGTGAGAGTGAGGATCTGTGTTTGTACAGATGGAGATAATCCTGAGGGAGAAAGACTGAAAATATTACTGCCAATTGTTTCCCTGATAGTGTCATTGTTATTCAATTTCTATCTTAAAGATGATATATAGGACACAATTTTTCTAAAACAGAATAATTTGCTACATAATATAAACAGAATATTATTTAAATGTTTTAATTTAAATGTTAAATATCTATTTCAAAATTTTCAAAGAAGAAATTGATGGCACTGGAATATCACCATGATTTAACAATTTGCAAGTTTGTAAGGTTTCAAATGACAACTCAATATAAAAACTAAGTTATTTTTTGAATATATATATACATATATATGTTATTTTTTGAATATATATACATATAAATGTGTGCAGTGTGTGTGCATGTGCACATGCGTGGGGGCTCAAATGTGTAATGTGGGTATATGTACCCATGTGAGCATGTGCCTTAAAGGCATGAAGTTGATGTCTGATGTCATTCTTGATTGGTTGCTATGCTTATCTTATTGATATAGGCTCTTTCATTTGAACCCAGAGCTCACTTGTCTGCCAGACTAGCTAGTCAGTTTACCAGGGATCTGTACTCTGTCTCTTTCTCTTGGAAGTTTCTGAAATGTTTGATAAGTGACTTCTGAAGATCTAAACTCTTATCTTTATGCTTATAGCAAAGGCTTTTTAATACAAGTCATAGCCTTATCCCCCAAACAATCTTTTCACATATTCTCATACATGCAATTATGACAATACTGCCATGATTCTAGTGGCTTAGGGGAAGGGCAATGTAGTTTCACAATTGTGTTTACCTGAGGGGAACAGGTTTACTTAGAATATTTACGTTGGTTTTAAAATGTAAACTAACCCTAATCATGCTTCTTAAATACATTTTTTACAAAAGTGGTATATATAATTTATATAGGTTTCTTGAAGGTTTCTGTATTATTTTAAATACAGAAATATATATATATATATATATATATATATATATATGCTTTTCAATCATTTATCAAACACTATAATGTGAAAATTAATGGAATAGATTGAGAGAAGTGAAAGTATATGGCTATGTAAAGCAGCATCAGACCATATATTTCTCAGATGACACTAGAAATGGCTAGCCAGAAAAAAAAATGTATGTAATAGATAGAATGTATTATGAGGAATTCAGCAGTCAACTAACTGTTCATTTAGCTGTGTGTCTCACCAACGTTTCTAAAACATGCTGTCAAAGGATAAAAATTTGAATTGTAGAGTAGAATGGTAAAATGAGAGAAAATGAATAGAAAAATAAATTAGAAATTTTAATTTTCATTAAAAAAGAGCACCATAATTGAGTATTTGGGAAAGTAGGAATAAATTACTTAAGATCCATTATGTGTAAGATGGTCTATAAGAAGTGTGGGCTGGAGAGATGGCCTAGCGGTTAAGAGCCCCGACCGCTCTTGCAGAAGACCCGGGTTCGATCCCCAGCACCCACATGGCGGCCGAGAACCGTCTGAAACTCCACTTCCAGGAGAACTCCAGTTCCAGGAGAACTCCAGCTCCAGGGGAATCTGAGACCCTCTTCTGACCTCCACGGCATTGCACGGGGGATGACACAGGTGCACAAACTTGCATGCAGACAGTACATTCATACACATACATAAATACATAATTTAAAAAAACAAATAAAAAAAGAAGTAAAATGCTTTGTAATGTCTTTAAGTGTCTTTCCCGACACCATTCTTTCTATGTATTCTTACTATCTTTATATACATAGAGATAGGATTTTAAATTCTAAAAGTTTATATAAATTCAATGATGCCTGAGTTAATCTTAAAATCAGGTACTCTTAATAATTCTAATTTTCATAGACTCATTTTAATATATATTACATGCATTGATTGCAACTATCTCATCCTTCCATCCTTTCTTCCATTCCTTTCCTTTCTATTTTTTCTTTTTAAAATTTTTCTTGATACAGTTTTGACCTTCAAGCTCCAGGCTCATTAGTCCTTCTACTTGAGCAGAAAGAAAGCCTAAAATTCTTTTAATTTTGATTTTCTAATTTGTTATATTTTGGAAAATTGTATTGAATTGTTGCGTGTGATAATTTAATTGTGTGTGATAATTGTTGTGTGTTAATTTAATTTAATTGTCGTGTGTGATAATTGTTGTGTGATAATTTCTAATTTTGAATGAACTAGTCCTTAAATATCAAATACCAACTGCTGCAGTGACTGAGCTGTGGATCCAGTGACACCTCCAGCCCTGTTTGCATAGGTGGAGAACTAAAGGCTTGAAAATCCAGGAGCACTACTGCTCTCTGGGACCCCACTTGAGTGATGATGGGCAGAACTGCTAAGAGGAAGTGATTTTAGGCACTTGTGTCAGAACATCATAACCATTTTTTACATCCTCTTCCCCATTGGCACTCTCCCATAACCTGCCTCTGGACTAGAATTCATACATTGTCATGTGTGTTAAGGCCTATCATGGCAAGTTAGTGTCCACAGATGTCCCTCTGTGCAAGTTCATCCACTAATGTCTAGTGACCCTATCCAGATTCCCCCAACTTAAGTACATCACTTCCTCAACCACCAGTTATCATCTGCCAAGAAATCTACCATATGATTCCATTGTATCATTCTTTGTCATATACCCAAAGGTCTCATATTACTACAGAAATATTTGTGCATCCAGGTTTAGTGGTGGCATTTTTCACAGTAGCTAAGCATTCAACATAAACTTGTGTCCTTCAACTGATGAATAGATAATGAAAATGTGGTACATTTACACAGTGGAGTTCTACTCAGTGGTAGAGGAAAACTTAATCGTGAAATTTTCAGGTAAATGGATGGAATTAGGAACTGTTTGATAAGTGAAGCAACACAGTCTCAGAAAACCAAGTGACATATCCTCAGTCATTTGTGAATCTTTTCTCCAAATCATTAGATGTGAGTGGTGAGGGTATTTCCTGATGTAACTGCAGGAAGAATGAGTTGTAGACATGTGGATGGATAGCAGGAGAAAGGTATTAAAAAGTGGATAATGGGGCTAGAGAGATGGCCTAGCGGTTGAGAGAGCCAACCGCTCTTGCAGAGGACCCGGGTTTGATCCCCAGCACCCACATGGCAGCCGAGAACCATCTGAAACTCCAATTCCAAGAGAACTCCAGATCCAGGGGAATCTGACACCCTCTTCTGACCTCTGCAGCATTGAACGACACGGGTGCACAAACTTGCATGCAGATAGTACATTTGTACACATACAGAAATAAATAAAAATTTTTAAAAAGTGGGTAATAAGAAAAACAACAGTACTTGGGAGGGAGGAGGGGAGGGATTGATGAATGGTATCCTTCATTTGTGGATGCTATCACCAAGTATCTAGTTGTAAGTCAAACTGAACAGCATTAATTGTTTTTAATATTTATTTATTTATTTATTTTTATGTGTATGAATGTACTGTCTCCATGTAGGTTTGTGCACCTGTGTCATGCAATGCTGTGGAGGTCAGAAGAGGGTGTCAGATTTCAATGGAACTGGAGTTAAAGAAGGTTCTTAGCCACGATGTTGGTGCTGGAAATCGAACCTGGGTCCTCTGCAAGAGCAGTAAGTGATGTTAACCGCTGAGCCATCTCTCCAGCTCCACAACGTTAATTTTAATGCCATATTTCTCTCTATCTAAAAGCAACTGTGCTCTTATGATGTGAATCCCTTAACAGTTTCCAGAATTAACCTACAACATATTTTCATACTTTGTAATTTTGATATATGGATGGAGTGTATGTATGCATATTCTAGAGTAATATAAAATTAAAAGGGAAAAATGTGAATCACCAAATATGATTTGTAAATAACATACAGTTTATTTACAGATGACATAATGGTAGCATAGGTGTGACATATATAAATATATATAGATATATAGAGAGATATAGATATAAATATAGATATAGTTATCTACCTATCTGTCTATCTATGCATATGTTGAAGCAATACAAATTAGAATGAACAACAACAAAGTAACTGGGACAAATAACCAACTGAAATAGTAAAGTTCTCCCCAAAACAATAATCCTCTGCTTTGAGAAACTTTTAAAAGACTCAGGAAAACATACAAGACATGGGTACCCAGCCACAGAGGCAGGGTTAAAACCATAGAGAGGAATCGCATGCTTGGATAGAAGGTCAGCCAGGAGTGCACACACCCCGTGCCCAGCCACCCAGGTTGGTTTGTGCCTTGCAGGCTGATGGTGGCCCACCTCAGCAGGCACCCAATGCTAGAACCATAGAGATGAACTGTGTGCATGGATAGAAGTTCAGCCACGGGCTCACACACTCCATGTCCAGCTGCTCAGGTGGGGACTGGTGCAGGCCAAAGGATTCAAACCCCCCTCCCCCAAGCTCCTGATACTGTGGTGGAAAGTATAAACTGCTGGTGCTGCAGTTTATTGCTGTTGGGAAGTTCCAACAGTGTCAGTGATTCTAGGCTGCACAGCCAAAACTGAGGAAAAAAAACAACAGGAAGCAAACTGAGTAACCAAACAGTCCTCCATATTAACATTTGAGATTAGCAACAGAAGGCAAACAAATAAAGAAAGGGGGGAAATCAACAACAACAGTATACATGCCAAAACACAACAGGAAAACAACACTATGGGAAAAGCTCAAATAAATTCCCACTGATCTCAACCAATCCTGTAGAAGATCCCAACAACGAGATCTCCCTGGAAGGAAACCAAGACACTGAACTTAGAAGAACAATTGTAGACATATTCAAAGACTATAAAGAACAAATCAGAGAACTAAAGGGAGAGAACGAAAAACTCCTGAAGGATCTAGGAGGAAAGAATGATAAATTCCAGAAAGTACTAAAAGAAGAGATTGAGAAGCTCAGAAAAGGACTAGAGGAAGAGAAATACAAACTCCAAAAAGAACTAGAGGAATAGAAATGCATACTGTGAAAAGAACTACAGGGAAAGAATGACAAAATCTGGAAGGAAGTGGAAACATTGAAAATATCTCAGGCTGAAAGAAAAAAAGAAACTGAGCAGCAGAGCAAGGAGCTACAAGAAGAGAATTAAAACCTCCAAAAGGAAGTGGAAATACTGAAGAAATTACAGGATGAAATAAAAAAGGAAATTAAACATTCATCCAATCAGCAGGAAAGGATGGGAAAAAGCCTCAGAAGCAGAATGGATGAAGCAGAAAAAAGAATATCAGACCTACAGAATAACACAGTGCAGCTAGAAACCTCAAGCAAAGCTTATGAAAAAAATTTAAAAAACACAAGAGTGGAACAACCAGGAAATGTGGGACAATATGAAAAGACCAAACCTCCATATCATAGGGATAGAGGAAGGAAAAGAATCCCAAGAGAATGGTATTGATCAGATCTTCAACAGAATAATAGAAGAAAACTACCCCAAACTGAAAAAGACAAACTCTTAGAAATAGAAGAAGCACATAGAACACCAAATATACAAGACCCGAAAAGGAATTCCCCCCACTTTATATCATAGTTAAAACACTACATGCTCAAAACAAGGACAAAACACTGAAATCCACAAGAGAGAAACAACAAGTTACATATAAAGGGAAACCCATCAGAATTACACCCAACTTCTCAGTGCAAACTATGAAAGCCAGAAGAACATGGACCAAAGTATTCCCAGGGCTAAATGACTTTAGATGCCAACCCAGATTAATATATCCAGCAAAATGTCAATCATAGTTGAAGGAGAAAGAAAAATATTTCATGACATGAACAAATTGAAAGAACACTTGTCACAAAAACTCAGCACTTCAGAAAATACTTGAAGCAATTCAAAGAACACAGGAAAGGAGCAACTATCCTTAAGCAACCCAAGAGAGAAATTAACAAAAGAATAACAGAGTAAATAAATACCTAGGCCAATAATGCAAATGAAAAACAAGTTGAAAGGAAACAACACACATCTCTCAATAATAACTTTAAATATTAATGGTCTAAAATCCCCAATCAAAATGGGAGAATGGATTAGCAAACAGAATCCATCTATATGCTGCCTACAAGATACCCATCTCACCCTCAAGGACAGACAGTACTGTAGACTGAAAGCATGGAAAATATATTCCAAGCAAATGGTACCAAAAATCAAGCAGGAGTGGCTATTCTAATATCACACAACATAGGTCTCTGAGTAAAAGTAATCAGAAAAGACAAAGAGGGCCATTATATCCCTATCAATGGAACAATTAACCAAGAAGATTTCACAATCTTAAATACTTATGCACCAAACTCTGGTGCATCAAACTTTATAAACACAATCCTTCAGGATCTCAAGACAAAGATTAATCCCAGCATGCTAATGGGGGGGTGACTACAATACCCCATTGAGCCACCTAGATAGGTCAAGTGACCAAAAAAATAAATAAATGAGACATCAGAACTGAACAAAACAATACACCAAATGGACCTCAGAGATATCTACAGAATAGTCCATTCAAAAAACAGAGAATATACTTTCTCCTCAGTGCCACAGGGAACATTCTCCAAAATCAATCACATAGTGGGACACAAAAGAAACCCCAACAAATACAAAAGGATTGAAATTATTCCATGCATTCTATCAGACCACAGTGCAATATAGCTCAATAACAGCACCAGGGTAAACCCTACTATTTATAAGAACACATGGAGACTAAACAACACAATACTAAACAATGGGTGGGTCAGAGAAGAAATAAAGAATGAAGTAAAAGCATTCCTGGAACTAAATAAAAATGACAATACAACACAACAAAACCTGTGGGATACATTTAAAGTCAGTCCTAAGAGGGAAACTTATAGCCCTAACTGCCCACAATAAAAATAAAAACAGAAAGAGAACAAATAAATGACCTAACATTGCAGCTAAAAACACTTGAAAGACAACAACAAATGAACCCTAAACCCAAAAGACAGTTAGAAATAACAAAAATCAGAGAATAAATCAATGAATAGAAACAAATAAAACAATACAAAAAATCAATGACTCCAAAAGCTGGTTCTTTGAAAAGATAAACAAAATACAAAGACCTCTAGCCCAGTTAATCAAAAGAAAGAGCAAGTCCAAATCAATAGCATTTCACATCAGATAAAGAAAAGATCCAATCATCCAAGAATACTTCAAAAACCTGCATTCTACTAAATGTGAAAACCTAAGAGAAATGGATGAATATCTGATATCCTGGGATTCGCCAAAGCTTAACCAGGAAGATATTGACAGCTTAATCAGACCCATAACACCTGAAGAAATTGAAGGTAAAATAAAAAGCCTCCCAACTAACAAAAGCCCAGGCCCAGATGGGTTCAAAGCAGAATTCTATAAAACATTTAAAGAGGTCTTACAACCATTACTACTTAAACTTTTCAGGATACGGACAGAGGGAAATATCCCAAATTTCTTCTATGAAGCCAGCATTACTCTAATACCAAAACAAGGCAAAGACACAAACAAGAAAGAAAACTATAGAACCATATCATTAATGAACACAGATGCAAAAATTCTCAACAAAATACTTGCAAATCACATACAGACCCACATCAAAAATGACCAGGTTGGACACATACCAGAGATGCAGGGATGGTTCAACATATGTAAATCAGTAAATATCATAAAACACATAAATGGACTGAAAGACTAAAACCACCCAATCATCTCAATTGATGCAGAAAAAGCTTTTGACAAAATCCAGCATCCCTTCATGCTTAAAGTCTTAGAGGGAATTGGACTGGAGGGGTCATTCCTCAATGTAATCAAAGACATATACAAGAAACCCACAGCCAACATCATCCTAAATAGAGAAAGTTGGAAGCATTCTGCTTAAAGGCAGGTACAGGGCAAGGCAATCCACTATTGCCACTCCTGTTCAATATAGTGCTAGAAATGCTTGCTAGGGCAATAAGGCAAGAAAGCAAAATGAAAGGAGTCCTAATTGGAAAAGAGGAAGTAAAACTATCCCTTTTTGAAGATGATATGATAGTTTACCTAACAGATGCTAAAAACTCCACCAAAAACGTCTTAGAAATGATCAAAAGTTTCAGTAATGGTGGGATACAAAATAAACCTAAAAAAATCAGTTGCCTTCATTTACACCAATAATAAGCAACTGGAGAAGGAATATAAAGAGACCTTCCCAATCACAATAGCCTCAAAAAAATACCTAGGAATAAACCTAACCAAAGACACCAAAGACCTGTACAACAAAAAAAAAATTTAAAACCCTGAAGAAGGAGATTGAAAATGATGTCAAAAGATGGAAAGACCTCCCCATGCTCATGGATTGGAAAAAAAATTAATATAGTAACAATGTCCATTCTACCCAAATTAATACATAGATTCAATGCAATCCCAATCAAAATCCCCATGTGCTTCTTCACAGACTAAGAAAACAATCCTTAAATTCATATGGAAAAACAAAAGACCCCAAATAGCTAAAGCAAACCTGAGTGAAATTTGCAATACAGGGGGGATTACATTACCATACTTCAAGCTATATTACAGGGCTATAGTAGTAAAGACAGCCTGGTGCTGGCAAAAAACAGAACCATTGACCAACGGAATAAAATTGAAGATCCAAACTTGAGCTCATCTAACTTCAGCCACCTCATATTTGACAAAGGTGCCAAAAAAACGGAATGGGGAAAAGATAGCATCTTCAGCAAATGGCGTTGGTAAAACTGGATCACCATTTGTAGACGAACAAAATTAAGTCCCTACCTCTTGCCCTTTACATAAATAAATTACAAGTGGATCAAAGATCTCAATCTAAAACCTGAAACCCTGAAGATGATAGAAGAAAAAGTGGCAGCCACCTATAAGTCATAGGTGTAGGAAAAGAATTTCTAAATCAAACAGCAGCTGCACTGGGAATAAGGACATCAGCTGACAAGTGGGACCTCATCAAACTCAAAAGCTTTTGTACAGCTAAAGAAACAATTAAGGAAGTGAAAACACACAGAGTGGGAGAAAACCTTCACCACTGTTACATCAGACAAAGCATTAACATCCAGAATATATAAGCTACAGATAGCGCAGCCCTTAAAGGCTGAGGCTGAGAACCAAAAAAAAAAAAAAAAAAGTTCGATCCCCAGCACCCACAAGGACAAGGCATCGTTGAACGCGCACATCACACCCTTAAAGCCTACATTACTAAACAAAAAGGGGGATTGGAAAATGTACCCCTTGCACCAAAAACAATTATCTCAGTAACCCTATTTACTCTAAATTTTTTAAATTTGGACGACCAAGGCCGCTCCACAGCTGAGCGTCACAATTCCTGGCCAACAACACAAAAAGAATTAGTAAAGTGGAAAGATGTAATATCTGAAAAATGGAAAGGCCCGGATCCTATTTTAATAAGATCCAGGGGAGCTATTTGTGTTTTTCCACAGGAAGAAGAGAATCCAATTTGGGTACCTGAACGGCTGACACGAAAAGTGTTGGAGGAAAAGGATAGAGGTGCCCCTGCTACTGTCACTCGTGATCCTGACGGAGATGATGGGGGCAAAAGGGGAACCGCGCTGGGGAATCTTATCA
>VZQC01000221.1:0-12139 GCA_009823505.1 Rhizomys pruinosus | reverse complement strand
GAGATGAGAAAACAGAGAAGAGAAAACAGAGGTTGTAATGTAGAGTTAAAAAGATCAGAATGTTTGCCATGCATATATTTAACATGATGATGAAAACTAATATTTTGTAGAAAAATGTGTTACAAAAGTAATTCATAAATAACAGTCAAAGATAAGTTATATTAATAATTTGTTAGATTAATCACTGGTGCAGATTTCCTACCACTCTGTTGATTTTCTCTTCACTTCCTTGATTGTTTCTTTCACTGTACAGAAGCTTTTGAGTTTGATGAGGTCCCATATGTTGATTCTTGTCCTTATATTCTGTGCAGCTGCTGTCTGATTTAGAAAGTCTTTTCCTACACCTATGTCTTGTAGGTTGTGGCAAACTTTTTCTTCTATCACCTTCAGGGTTTCAGACTTCACGTTGAGATCTCCAATCTACTTGGAATTGATTTTTGTACCACCTGACCCAGTCATACCACTCCAGGGTATATAGCCAAAAGACTCATCCTACCGCAAAGATACATGCACATCCATGTTTATTGCAGCTCTCTTCACAATAGTGAAGAGCTAGAACCAACTCAGATGCCCCCCATAGACAAGTGGATGACCAAAATGTGGTACATCTACACAATGGAATACTACTCACTAGTAAAGAAATATGACATTATGAGCTTTGCAGGTAAATGGTTGGAGCTCAAAGCCATTATGCTAAGTGAAATACCACAGTCCTGAAAAAACAAATGGCAAATGGCTTCCCTCATCTGTGGATGCTAACACCAAATCCTCCAGGTGAAAGGCAAGCTGAACAACATTATTATTATATTTCAGTTTATCTGAAAGCACCTATGTTGTTATAAGTCTCCCAACGTGCTCTAGAATCAACCCACCACTTATTTTCAGACTCTACTGTATATATGTGGAAAGTATGTATCCTTATTTTAGAGTAATATAAAATTAAAGGGGGAAAATGTGAATTCCTAACCATAAAAAGAAAGACAGAGAAAGATGCAGGGCAGTTATGGCAGAATGCATGATCTGGGGTGGGGTAGGAGGGGAAGGGAAAAGGGAATATTCCTACACTGAATTGAAAAATGATATCTGAAATGCACAGAGCATCAATAAAAGCATTACAAATAATTTGTTAAATCTAGAAATAAGTCCCCTTATTAACTTAAAGAATATATTTTTATTTGAAAATTAGGAATTATAAAAATTCATTTCATTAAAGAAGAATTTTTGAAATTTTAATACCATTTCTTTCTTTCTTTCTTTCTTTCTTTCTTTCTGTATTTATTATTTTTTTTTATTTGTTTGGTCTTTTTGAGACAGGGTCTCCTTGTAGCCTCAGCTATCTTGGAACTCACTCCGTAGACCAGGATGGTCTTGAACTCACAAAGATCCACTTGCCTCTGCCTCCCAAGTGCTAGGATTAAAGGCGTGCACCACCACGCCCAGCTTATTTATTTATTTTTATGTGTGTGAATGTACTGTCTGCAAGCAGGTTGGTGCATTCATGTTGTGCAATGCTGCGGAGGTCATCAGAGGGTGTTGGATTCTCCTGGAACTGGAGTTAAAGACTGTTCTTAGCCACCCTCTGGGTGCTGGGAATCAAACCCGGTCCTCTGCAAGAGCAGTCGGTGCTCTTAACCGCTGAGCCATTTCTCTAGCCCTTGAAATATTTTTAACCAAAATCTAAAACCTTAAACATTATAAATGACACTTCACCAGAGAAGAAATGTGGTAACTACAGACTTTTTAATAATTTTCATATTTTAATAGTTTCAGCTAGTTAAGCAGTCCATCTTCAAAATCCACAGAATTTTTTTCATGAATTTTATTTTATTTTTTTGAAATATTGATTATTTAATTGTTTATTTAAATTTCTCTTAACATAATTCCTGTCACCATTTGAATGAGATCATTTAAATTTTATTTACTGTATTTAAAGCTTGTTAAATACAGCATTATGTGGAAATGTATAACTTTATGTGGAAATGTATAAATTTTATTTACTGTATTTAAAGCTTGTAAATACAGCTTCATATGGAAATGTATAACTCCCTCCATAGCATGATAAAAGAAAGAAAAATAAAATTAACATCATAACTTCAGGACATAAACTTTACATTTTATTGTCATAATTTAAGCTAAACAATCATTTAACTTTGAGTAGTCATCCTTAAAACAGGGTGTAAATTGCCCAAGTGGTGTCAGTTCATCACTATGTACTAGAGCTCACAAAACTATTGATAGAATACTAAACATCTGCCTCACTAAAGTTACTAAAAATTCTAACTTTCTAATTTGTCAAGTTGTAGAATATGATTGTTAATCACTCTCACACATTAACAGAAAACATCTTTCTGCTTCATAAATCTTATCTGAAAGCATCATATTCCCTTATGAGAAAATATTTTGGATTATTTGTCAAATACATTGAAAATCAATCATAAAATAGTGTTTGTTAAGAAACAAATGTTGTTGAATACAAGTAAATCATGTTGTCTACACACCACAGGATAGTCGCTTGTATAAACTCACAACACTTATTACAGCATACACAAGACCTATATAAACCCAAGACAGACTGGGCCCCAACGTAGATGGGGGAGGTGAGTAAGAATCCCAGCCCCATGTGACACTCTGTTGATAACTAACAGTTTCTAAGAGATGGAGAGTCAGTTTTGTTTATGCTCTAAGCCTCATAGGTTGACCACATTCCAAGGGATTGACCTATCATAAAGAGCATTTGACAAACAGAGATTAGATTTAATAGGTCTTTTTATTAAAAGTAGTAATATAGGGCATGAAGTTGCACAGAAGGTAGTAGGGTAAAGGTTAAGATGGGGAAGGATCTGAATGTCATCAAACTACATTGTAAATCCTGAAGAATCAAAAAATATCTTTCGAATGATGAAAAAAATACGATACAAACATTAAGGCATAGTGTGGTTGTACATACCTTCAGTCACAGCATGCAAATTAAGCAGAAAGAAAGACAGATAGAGCTACAGATAGATGACAGTTGATAGATAGATAGATAGATAGATAGATAGATAGATAGATGATTGATTGATAGATATAGATAGATAGATAAATAGATGATAGATAGATAGGTGATAGATAGATAAATAGATAGATAGATGATAGATATTCAGAAATGTTTTAGCAGTTAAGATCACTTGTTCTACTTGTCATTGGTTTCCAGCATCATCATGGCAGTTAGCCACCTTTAACTCCATTTATTTGAAAGAATCCACCACCCTCTTCTGGTTTTGGTGGGCACAGCAGACATGGTGTAGGAACAGGCAAAGAAAACACTCATTCAGATAAAATATAAGTAAATAAAAAATTATTTCTTTCATTCATTTTTTTGCAATGTATTCTATTCAGTGCATTTCTGTGCATCTCATCCACAAAACATCCCAATCACTTTCATACCCCCTCTATACTCTGTACCCCCAGACCTCCCCATACTGGAGCCCAAGCACTCTTATACACATTGAGGTTCACTGAGTCCAGTCTGCATATCTAGATGTCCCTCAGTGCAAGCTCATCCACTGGAGTCTAGTCAGTCATCTAGAGTTCTTCACCCAAAGAAGAACTCATACACATCATTAATTCTTCTCATGCACATCATTAATCAGCTACAAACAGCTCCTTGGTTAAGGGGGCCTGCTGCCCATTTTTCCATCTCTATACTGGGTCCTTGATAGAATTTGCAATGGACTTGTTATGCTGAGACTGATGATGCAAATTCATATGAGCAGACTCCCAGAGGCCTGGAAGACATTGTTTCCCTTTTTTCATCACCAATCACAGCTCCCATAATCTTTCCACCCCTTCTTCTGCAATGGTCCCTGAGCTATGTGTGGATGAGAGTTAATATAAGAGTTCTGAGATGGCCTAGCGGTTAAGAGCGCTGACCGCTCTTACAGAGAACCCGGGTTCGATCCCCAGCACCCATATGGCGGCCGAGAACCGTCTGAAACTCCAATTCCAGGAGAACTCCAGTTCCAGGGGAATCCGACACCCTCTTCTGACCTCCGCGGCATTGCACGACATGGGTGAACAAACTTGCATGCAGACAGTACATTCATACACATACGGAAATAAATAAAATTAATAAAAAAAATTAAAGAGTTCTATCCTGGAACACACACTCTGCAATCTCTTACTTTCTATACTTAGGTCAGTTGGGCCCTTCTGTGTGCATCACACTTCATTGCATGGACAAGCTTCTTTGGTGAGAGTTGAAAGATGCATTATTTTTCTGTCTACTCCCTCATTTGCTATGTTCCACAAGTCTTAAGCATAAAAGTTCCACTATAGATGTGTCACTAAGGGCAGAGCATCTTTCAGACACATTCTCTGTGTGTGAACAGTTGTGAAAGACTGTAATAGTCTTCATCTGTTATAAAATGACACTTATTTGATGAGTTGATAATTGAATAATTATTTATAAATATATGGATCCTTATTTGGCATACTGGAAAAAAATAATTACATTTGTCTATGGATATGACAGACATTGAGTTTTTTCTAGGATCTATGCCCACTTCAGTCATGTGTAGTTGGCCATGTTTACAGTGACACACCTGAGTTCCCTCCCATTCAAAGGGTTATTTTTATTATTGTGTATGTGTACATTTCACACGATGGCTCCCATTTACATTGATGGCTCTCCCTCTATGCCCTCAACTTTCTGTCAGAATTCGTGCATTACACCATCCATATAAAGTCCCATACATTCAAGCATTGAAGCTAGATGTTCCTGTGTGCAAATTCACCCACTGAATTCTACTTAGCAGATCTAGAAATTGTAACTACAGCACACTCTCTCTTGGCCACTTATAATCAGTCTCCAGTAGTTCCCAGTCCAGAGCCACCTCAATATCCATTTCTCTTGCTCCACTTTGAGACCTTGTCTGACATGGCATTGGTCTCATGCCTGATACCATCACCACCACAAGTTCACATCTGCAAGCTTCCAGTAGTCTGAAAACCAGCCTCGGCTCTAACAGTCTTTCTGACCCCTCTTCCACAAGGATTATTGAGCCCTGGGTGGGTGAAGTTTAATTCAGTAACACACTGTCTGCTGACTTCAGTCAGTTGTGGCTTTCTATGTGCATTACATTCTATTGTATAAGAAAGCCTCACTGGTGAGAATAGAGGGATGCACACCTTTTCTTTCTGCCCTTCATTCTGCTATGTTCCTGGAGTCCTGGGTATAACTGGTAAAGATTTTCTCCCACTCAGTAGGTTTCCTCTTCACTTCCTTGTTTCATTTGCTTTACAGAAGCTTTGTAACTTAATGAGGTACAACTTACTGATTGTTGGCCTTAATGCCTTAAGTCTAAGTAAATAGCTGTTGACTGGCCACAAGGTAAAATTGCCACTACCGGACTCCTATAGTTTGTCATTCTGATCATTGTTGTATTTATTAGGTTTTAGAACTGAGTTAGACCATCTGATTATCTTCTCCATTAACAACTTGCATAGTATCCTCTACAACTATGAAAGCTTTTCTCCAGGGGGGAGGCTTCCAGGTCAGTTCCTGCTCCATTGCTTCAAGTCCTGTGACTGAAGTATGTCCTGTTATCAGCAACAGAGTCTTAACTTCAAGTTCTGGGAGATAGTCAAGGGCTGCGACAATAGCTTGTGTTATTTTTGGAGTTTGGGACTACTCTGAGTAACAACTTTCAGGGAGGTTTTTTCTATCTGGCACTGTGTTTCTTTTTATATAGCCTTCAGGTATGCAAATGCACTCATGCTTCTTCATATATTGTACATGTATTTTTCAGTAGGTTTTTGAAAAGTAGTGATATATGTTTTCTTTCATTTGTGAACCTTAGTACCAAATCATTTTATGTGAGTATATATCTTGATGTAACTGCAGAAGGCAAGAAAATTGGAACAACCATGTAGATAAAGGGAGCAAGAGTCCCAAAAGAGGAGGAAAAAAGCATGTTACCCAAAGGGGAAATCAGGGGAATTGAAAGAGAGAGAGAGAGAGAGAGAGAGAGAGAGAGAGAGAGAAGAGTGAAAGAAAGAGAGAGAGCACCAAGAAATGATTGAGCATTTAAGAGCACTTGCTCTTTTGAAGAAGCCCTAGCTTCAGTTACAAGCATCAACATGATGGTTAATAGCTATCTATAACTACAGGTTCAAGAAATTCACCACCCTCTTCCCGATCACTGGCTACAACAGACATTCAGTGCACTTATGTACATCCAGAAAAACATTCATTCACCTAAAATAAATGAAAATTGTAGAAAGTGAAATAAATGAAGATGTGATAAAATTGCTTTAGAATGATTGTGTACGTTTCAATTGTTCTTTTCCCCCATTGTGCCTATTTATTTTCCCATACAGCTTTGTAATTTCTGGGAAATCATTTATTTTTAAGATACTTTCTATACATATTTATGTTCAAATCTGGCCTCAGTGGCTCACTTTATTCTAGAATTGCAAAATTTTCATTATTTGGTTTTGAAAGTTTTTATCAATTCTGCTTAGGCTTTGGAATACAGATGCTGACTATAATCTTTCAGTACTTCATGGAATACTTAGTCACTTATATTAATAATATGCTTATCCTATTAGTTATGCTTTTTTCTGGAGAACAGAGGCATTTACTATGTGGTGGCACATTACATATATGCTTAAATAAAAGCAGCCTGACTGGTGGCATCCATTTTAGCTATAAGGGACCTAAACTGTTCTAGGAATCTGATCCTTCAGATTACTCTCAGAAATGGTGCTGTGGAACAAGGGCTCACTATTTCTTTTATTGAAACAGTATATTGAGAATAAAATGAGGAAATAAAAATAGATATGTCTTATGAGGGGCTTTTGTCCATTTTGATTCTTATTCACCTAAGACTGATGAAACCAGAAACAGACCTTATCAATTTAATCTCTTATGGAACATAAATATGCTCATTATTATTATTTCCCAGGAATCTGAAATACATAGACACATGCATTTATACATTGTTTCAGGTCAAGGTATAGAAAGGATCATGAGAGATCTAAGGTAACAAGAGGAGCACGAGGATCAGTAATTTCATCTACAATATAAGAAATCTAAGACTAAACTTTTACAATAATCTCTCCAGACTATCTCCATATTTTAAAAGCTATTTCCACTTTTACCCTTCCTTCCTTCCTTCCTTCCTTCCTTCCTTCCTTCCTTCCTTCCTTCCTTCCTCTCTCCCTCCCTCCCTCCCTCCTTCCCTCCCTCTTTTCTTTCTTTCTTTCTTTCTTTCTTTCTTTCTTTCTTTCTTTCTCTCTCTCTTTTATAAATGAAGAAGCATGTAAAGTCATTTCATATAGAACCTTTATTTCTATGCAAGTAAATATAATGAAGTATTATTTATAATGACTACTTCAAATATGAGGAAACACCATGAAATTGATAAATATAGACATTTTCCAAAATTGAAATAAATTTTGTGTTTGGTCTTGATAAGCTAAATAGATTAGGACAAGGTATTAGGACATGATTCTTTTTTATTTTTGGAAATTTAATTAATTATCTATTCCTTAATTTCATGTGGATGACTGTTTTGCATGTAAGTATGTAAGTGCACTCCTGTGGTGTAGTGAAAGCAGAGACAAGAAGAAAATGTTGGATCCCCTGGAACTGGAGTTACAGATGATTTTTAGCTACCATGTGGATTCTAGGAATGTGCAGGAATGTTCAGGAATCTGCAGGAACATCTAGTGCCCTTAATCACTGAACATTGTTTCCAGCCCCAGAATATGTTTTTTATTAATGGTTTATGTCATTTGGAACTATTTCTCATATTAGGCATGCATTGGTCTGAAAATAGAAAGTTTAGAAAAATAGTATAAGTTATAAAAATTAGACAGACACATTAAACCCTCCTGAAATTCATATTGAACTTAAAAGAGTTTGGGTATGACAGTCGTTTTGCAGAGATACATAATTTACTGTTCATAATGAAGACAGTAATTAGCCACAAATGGCATCATCTCCTTCAAGATCTGTGTTGTCCAACAGAATGTTTACTGCTCAATAAATAATCAGGTATACACTCATAGCACACATTTTCTACTCCTTTAGATGCATTATATTTCCTTGTGGACATGTTCATTCTTAATAGATATCTCCTTCTTCCTCTTCCTCTTCCTCTTCCTCCTCCTCCTCCTCCTCCTCTTCCTTCTCCTCCTCCTCCTCCTTCTTCTTCTTCTTCTTCTTCTTCTTCTTCTTCCTCTTCTTCTTCTTCTTTCTTCTTCTCATAGTCCATACAAAACTTACCTATCCTTCATTATGCTCACTTAATTTTTCTAAGTTACTTTTACCATAAAACAAACACAAAACAACAAAATTTGTCTTATTCTGTGATTGACATTTTACTTTTCAAATTGTTACCCTAGACCACCTTTACTATTTCACTAAAGGGATGCAATTCTTAGCATTCCATGGGTTCTCTACTTTCAAAAAATCTTGATTAAATATTTTATGAAATGAATAAACAATTCTTAACTTTGAGTCACACAATTCATGGCATTTCTTCATAACTGTTTGCTTCTCGTTAATATCCAGATGTATTCTGATTCAGCAGCTTCTTTTTGATTCCAAATATCCATGATTGTGAGATCACCAATACTATAGGTCACAGAACCTACTACTGCCAATTTCATAAGCCAATATAATTCCCAATTGCATTCTAATTATGTGTGCTTCTATTCACAGATTAGTGCTTTATCACTCATCAAAGAAGCTTATTTTTGCAACAGATTGAGAAAATTATGGAGATTGACAATCAGTAAAAATACAAAAAGCAAATATTTGTGTGATTTCCAACATCAATTGCTATGTCTACAACCAATCCCCACATATCAGACTCTAAGAACATCCTTGAGGAGAGAGTAGGCACAGTGATAGAGCCAAAGCACTACAAACTCTACTGCTAGGTACTATCATCTAGACATGAGAGGGAGATGCACCAACAAAATCTCAACAGTATATTGCTCAACAAAGCCTGAATAATGTCAGCACCAGTGGATATGTCAATGTGCATAGATAAAATTTTATAAGGTCCCACAATGATATGAAAATCTATAGTCAATCAATGGGTTCTGAGAAGGAGATAGTCAGTTTTCTCCATGGAAGAGTTCCTGGCAGGCTATTCATTCCCATGTAGTCAACCCTAAAATTTTGTTCATGTAAGCATCGCTAAATTGTCTCTTTTCATGGTATATATGTATATGTATATGCAACAATAAAAGTTTAAGGAGAACTCATAAAATTGAGAGTGATTGTGGTGGAAGTGGAGAGAGTTATCTTTGGGGGTGAGAGGATTACAAATGGTATACATTTAGTACCCATATATTAAATTCTCCAAAATAATAAATAAACAATAATTTATAAAAAAAAATAATTACCATTATTTTGCCTCTAAATTTCTAAGAATGTTCCCTCATAATGATTTACTCTACAAGGAAACATCTGTCTTGGGTTCCATCGCCAGAAAGCAAATGCAGAATCAAGATTTTAAGTCTGAATAGTTTGTTGTTCAGAAATTTCAGAAGTTCTTGGAGAGAAATTGTTAAACATGATATAAAAGAAAACAACAAAACATGTTTTATTAATTGACTTTTTTGTGTTGTTTTCTTCACAGAATGTCTCCCTGTAGCTCCAGATTGCATGGAACTTGCTATGCAGTCCAAGCTGGCCTCAAACTTAAAGAGATCTACCCACCACTGAAATCCACATTCTGAGATTAAAAGAATGTGCCACCTATCCTAGGTGTCAATTAAATTTTAAGCTCAATAAACCAATATCATAAGGTGAACACTTTTCTGAACTATCAAAGATGAAGGACAATTAAGCTAAAAATTTATCTACAAATGTGATTAATGACTTTAATTAAAAGACTTTTCTGGGGGCTGGAATGATGGCTTAGAAGTTAAAACCAGATGCCTGTCTTACATAAGGCCTGGGTTCAAATACCAGCACCCATATGGAGGCTAATTAAAACTACCCAACAAAACTCCAGTTACAGGGAATATGACATCTTCTGTTGTCCTCTATGGGTGTCAGAGTGAATGTCTATTTAGTTTTAGCAAGTCAAACATACAATCTGGTTCCTTGCTGTGAATATTCATGAGACGCATAATAATTTTATCAAAATAGTTGTACTTCTACATGATAAAGAATGGGAAAATCTGTGAATGTCTAAGAAGATCATTTCTATTTTTAAGTGCATAAAATGGTCTATTTTAATGATGTCATTTGAAGTCCATTAAATGTAGAACAAGCTATCTGTAAAGATACATATTTAAGGTCTACCATGGATGCTTTAGCCAAACTAGAAAACATTAGCCTATAATTACTCAACCAAGAAGGTCGAAACAAAGCTGCCTTCACAAAATGTTACCTTAGTGTGGGCGTTTCATACACATTTCCCTAATTCTATGCTGTTTTTTTGCCTGGTTTCAGTTCCTGTGCATCTTGTGCATGTTGTCATCATTGTCGTAAATTCATATGAGCAAGTTCTAAGCTGCCTGAAAACCTCTGTCTATTCATGGTTATCTACCACTCTTGGCTCTTACAGTCTCTGCTTCCTCTTATTCAATGGTCTCTGAGACCTGGGTAGCAGAGGTTTAATACAGGAGTCTTACCCAGAGATATGTACTCTGTAGTTTCTTGTGGTCTACATCTTGGCCAGTAATGGTTTTGGTGTTAATCACAATCTGTTGCATGAAGAAGGTTCACTAGTGAGAGGTAAGAGATGCATTAATATTCTCTCTGCCCCCTGTTACATGGTGTACCCTAAGCCTTCCATGCAGAGTATGCATTGCAGGTCTTTCTCACAGAAAGCTATTCTCTGCATTAGAGCTCTGGGTTGACATCTGTGACTATAATATAATGGCATGGTCTTCTCATTCACTATTCTTTGGTCCTGAAAGGGAGCAGAGTGTCCCACCATGACACTCATTCCTATCTGCAGCCTTCTACTCCCTAAAACCTTACATAGTTGGGAGAAGACAGTGACCACCATTTCACAAAGAAATTGCCTGTTTATTTTTTCCAACTTCACTGAAGTCAGAATTGCTTCAAATTACTGACAGTCCAGGTGCTGCTCTTGCTTTAGAGGAATGTATTGATTACTGTATCCTCAGTAAGCCTTCCGAGAGGAGAGATTCCATTTCAGTATTCATGTGAGTATCCCAAATCCAGCTCTGTATACATGATTATCACAATGAGTTCCGTGGGTTGGGTGATAATATTTGGACTCTGGATTTCAGGGAAAAATATTTTACCAGCATACAGATGTTTGATTGTGCAGATGAAGTTCTTTCATTGCGGACATTCTTAATTGGTACCACAACCAAGCTCAAGAGACATTTTCTAAAAACTGTGTGGTAATGTGGAGTCAAAAGGATTATTGATATGTCTCCAACACTTTTGAGGCTTTACTGGCACTTGAGTAGATCTCTGCTGCCTCTGCGATTTTGTGATATCATTCTTTGAGCCTTTGAAAATTATAATAAATATTAATTCATGGTCAATTCATTAATTAGTACATAATTATTCAGAGTCTTTAGTATGTGACACATGTTATTGCATAACATCAACAACTGAAATTAGAAATGCCACTGAAACTTGTATTAGAAAGACATTTAATTTAAAAATATATTTATGATTTTTGAAATATTTTTTAAAATTATTTTTATTTCATGTGTATCAGTGTGTTACCTGTATGAATGTAAGTATATCAGTGCATTCACAATGTCAGAAGAGGGCCTCAGATCCCATGAACCTGGAGTTACACCCAGTTGTTAACTGCCATGTGGGTGCTGGGAAGAAAACACAGGTCTTTTAGAAGAGTAGTAAGTGCTCTTAACTGATGAGCCAACTCTCTAGTCTTTTTATGTAAGTGCAATGCCAGTGGTAGACACCAGAGGGCATAGAATCCACTGGAACTGGAGTTATAGGATTTGTTAGCCACCACATGGGGCTTGAAACCAAATGCTTTTATCCACTAAATTAATCTCTATAACCCCAAACATTCTTTTGGTTTGCTTTGGGGTTTTCTTGTCTTTTGAGCCAGATTCTCACTATGTAACCCTGGTTGACTTCAAACTTGATATGAAGACAAGGCTGACCTTGACCTCA
>VZQC01000218.1:196379-218650 GCA_009823505.1 Rhizomys pruinosus | reverse complement strand
TCTTTTTTTTTTATTGATGTTTGTGTATTTTCATATATCATTTTCCTTTCCGTTCAGGCATATATCCCCCTTCCCTTCCCCCACCCCACCCCTACAGCCATCCCAGATCATTGCATTCTGCTGTAGTTTTCTGATCTTCTTGCTTTTTGTTTGTTTTGTTTTCATTTTTTTACCAATAAGTGATAATTTGTGAGTACAAGCATCCTTCATGTAAACCCAATTTGCAAGCAGTTGTGCCCAAACCCACAAGCTCATGGGTCCCACCATCCCGCCGGGGGGGGGGGCTTGTATGTTCAATCAAGTTGATTCAATGAGTGTCCACTCTATATTATTGTAGTTTACCTTTCACCCCAATCGCAGCACTTGCATTCTACCATGACCCTCTTCCGCAGATTGTCCCTCAGGCTTAGAAAAGGGACACAGGCGGATGAGAAGCAAAACACTCTACTTTCTCTGGAGCTGATGTCTTTGGTCTCCTGTCCATTCTGGCTGTTTTCTTTCATCGGGCTGCCAGCTTGTTCCAGGCATAACCTTTCAATCATATTAGAGCACATGCAATTAGATATAATAGGTATTTAAACAGTCCAGATCTATAGCCTTTCGATCCTACTATGAAGCACACGCAATTAGATATATAGGTATTTAAACAGTACTACTTGTTATGGTAGTTACTTTGGTATAGACAAAGATGTTTGGATGTTATGTTAATCCATGAATACATTTTCTTCTGTACGATGGCAAGGTCTTCATTGTGGTTTATAACATCTCCTAACCATTAGAGGATGTACGATTGTGGCATCAGCTGTGGGGTTATTCCTCCAGGAGAGAGTTAATAGCCAATTATGTTTGGGATTTACAGACATATGGCTGCCACCTGCTGCACAGTATTTCCAATGCAGTGAGGTTGTAGCTGGTGCTGACGGAGGAGTCTGCTTGACTCAAAGAGAGGGGACCTATATTTGTCTTTATTTGTTTAGGGGCCTTTGGTAACTCTCTCTGGTGTTCCAGAGACTAACTGTACAGTTGCAAGTGCGTCTCCATACATCCTTCCATATTTATATCAGGTCTTCAACCGCCAGGGCCTTATCGCCCTCTCTTCTTGCAGGTATCAGTTTGGAGTGCAAGGAAGGCCTTTACCTTTTGTGGGGTTTGATCCCTTGGCCAACATCTCATTGGTAGAATAATCCATTGTGATGTCAGAGCTCCTGTCTTAATATATTTTGTTTAAGGCATAGCTTAAGGAGACTTAGCATTATATTTGGTTCTGAATAGAGAAATCCTTTTCCGAGTTTCTATGTCCATTAGTAAATTAAAGAAGGCATTTACCGATTACAAGAGAATACCTCTATAAAGCTGGCTCCAATCTACAGCTGGAGAACGAACTCATAATCATCATATTTCTCCTTATTCTCTTGGGGGGGGTTAAGAAATAGTCTATTGTATTAAAACCTTTGCGGCAACTAGAAGGTAAGGTTCATTAGGAATCATTAAACAATAGTGTACATGTAGGATCCAGAGAGGGGCCTGGAGTCTGCAGCAATCTGAGGCATTTCTTCCCTTCACTGCCCAGAGGAGTCAATCCTTCTGATGCACTTTTGGTACATCCTACTCACTGAAAGCTGCATTTTATTTCTCAGCCATTAAGTTGGTGTTACTCTGGCCTGTTGGAACATTACAAATCCTTTCCTGTGAGTTAGTTTTAAGATTTGGGTTGCATGGTTTTTTGACAAAAAGTTTCATATCTATCCTATATCCCCCCTTTTTTATTTAATGGTTTTTATTTTTGACCCCGAGTCTCAAAAAAGCAGTTTGTTTTATACATACCTATAGGGTGGGAATCAAGGCACAGATTTTAATTCTAAGTTTCACCCATGCTGTTTTGGGGTTACTGTATGTGATTACTTGGGAAGCAAAGTTATTTTTTTAAGTTAAATCTCCTATAGGTGAGATTGCTACCAGGTGATACTATGACAGCAAAATTATAGAGACCATTTGTTTATCTCACTCCCAAAGTAATTGTTATACAGATTATAGTTAAAGAACATGTCCTAATGTGGACAAGAGCAATTTATATCACCAAATTAACTCAGCTGATTTACCGTTTTTTATCAGCCTTTAAACAATGTTGTACAATATACACTATATTTACTTTTACTAAGTCCTAAAACACCATGTATCCGTAGACAGAGTCTGGGCAAAACGGGATACTTGGGTCGCAACTCCCGTCAATTAAACATGCACCACATCGAAGATACACCTGTGTCCCTTCTCCCATCCCTTCCCACCCCTCCGAGTCACCATTTCAGTTTTCTGAATGCATTCTTATGCCCAATCCTTTATGTTTGTTTGTTTCTTTAATATTGCAACCCTCTCCACAAGAAATATTTATAACTGGTTTATTGGTACTAGCGCTCCATAGATGAGGGATACCACTTGGCATTTGTTTTTCTGGGGACTGTTACTTCACTTCCACTTACCATTGACTGTCCTCGAGCTCCTCCATTTACCTGCAAAGTTCATGATGTTGTCTTCTTTACTGCTGCATAGAACTTCATTGTATTCATGTACCACATTTTTCTCTATCCACTTCTCAGTTGAGGGGCATTTGGATTGATTCCAGTTTTTTGCTATGTGAACAGAGTGGGAAATAAAGACTATGGCTGTGCATGTACTCTGCAGTAAGATGAGTCTAATGGGTATATACACAGAAGTAGTATGACTGGGTCAAAATGGCAGGATCTAATTTTGAGTCTTTCAGGTGTTCTCCACACTGTTTCCATAGTGGCTTTGCACAAGTTTAATTCCCACCAGCAATGGATGAGTTGTTCCCCTTTCCCCACACCCTTCCTCACATCCTTTCTAGCATCTTGTGTCTTTTGTTCTCTTGAAATTAGCCAGTCTGTCTGGAGTAAGATTGGCTTAAGTTGGTTTTAGTTTGCATTTCCTAATTATTAGCATGTTGAACACATCAGGTGTTTCTCAGCCATCTTAATTCCTCCTTGTGAAGTCTCTGTTAGATCTTTGCTCCATCCTTCTGAGTGATTCATTTGTTTTCTTTTTTGTTTTTTGAGTAGCTGGTATACTCTGGAAGATAATGCTTTGTCGGGAAGTATCTGCCTGAAGGTTTCCTCCCATTCTGCGGATTTTCTCTTTCACTTCCTTACTTGTTTTCCTTTGATGTACAGAAGCTTTTGACTTTAATGATGTCCCATTTGCAACCGACGACCTTATTCTTGTTGCAGTTGCTGTCGATTCAGAAACTCTCTTCCTACACCTATGTCTTGTAGTCTGCTGCCAAGTTTCTCTTTCTATCACCTCCAGGTTTTGGATTTCACGTTGATGGTTCTTTGATCCATTTGGAATTGACTTTGGTTATAGGGTGAGAGGTAGGGTTTAATTTCATTCTTCTACAGTACTGGTGAGCCATGTTGACAGACGACCAATGTGAAGATGCTGTCTTTCCCCAATGTGTCTTCTTGGCCCTTTATCAAATATGAGATGGCTTGAAACTTGTATGTGCTCAGGTTTGGGATCTTCAATTTTGTTACAATGGTCAATTGGTCTGTTGTTGTGCCAGTACCAAGCTGTTTTTATGGGACTATAGCCCTGAGTATAGTTTGATGTCTGGTTATAGTGATCCCTCCCTGTATTGCTCTTTTTGCCCAGAGTTGGCTTTGGCTATTCGGGGTCTTTTGTTTTTCCAAATGAAATTGAGGATTTCTTTATTCCAAACATGTGAAGAAGCACTTGGGATAGCGAATTTGCAAGCATGAGAGAACGCAAAGAAGAACGGACGAGATTAATGGGCAGGGGAGAAGCCGAGAAGCGATGGTAAACTGGTGTATGTGTGTATTGTCGAATAGAGGCGAGATGGGCCTGTTTACTAATTTTTTCAGTCCATGATCATGGGAGGTGTGTCCATCTCCTGATGTCTTCTTCAATTTCTCCTTCTTCAGAGTTTAAAATTTTTTGTTGTAGTGATCCTTGGTATCTTTGTTTAGGTTTGTTTCCTAGGTATTTTATTGTTTTTGAGGCCTATTGTGAGCGGGAAGGTCTCTGTATTCCTTCTTCAGTGCCTACTGTTGGTGTAGCGAAAGGCTCTGATTTTTCTAGGTTATTTTGTATCCCGCCCACCTTACTGAAGCCTCCTAATCATTTCTTGAGTTTCCCTGGTGGGTTTCTTAGCATCCCTTAGTAGACATCATATCATCAGCAAAAAGGGATACTTGAATTCCTCTTTTCCTAGTAGTACTACTTTAATTCCTTTTCTTGCCCTATTGCCCTAGCCCCACACAAAGGGGCAAATTTCCTTTTATTTCTTTCTTTTGTCCTCTTTCCCTTCTCCCTTTCTTTTTCCTTTTTTATTCCCTCTTTCTTTTTTCTTTCCTTTCTTTTCTTTTTTTCCCCCTTTTCTCTTCCTCTTCCTTTCTTTCCCCTCTCTTTAATTTTTTCTCTTTTTTTCTCTTTCTCTCTCTTTCATCTTTTTTTCTCCCCTTTTCTTTTTTCCTCCCTTTGTTCTTTTATTTCTCTTCCTTTCCTTGTCTTTTCCCTTTTCCCCCTTCGTCCTTTACTTCCCCCCCCTCCCCCCCCCTTACGCTTCCTCTCCGCTCTCTCGCCCTTCCTCTGCCTTTCTCGGGGGGTTGTTCTGCTTCGGGATTCGAAGCACTATGTGAACAAGGAGTCGGTGACAGGTGCCAAATTGCCATGTTCCTACCTTTGGGGAATGCTTCTGTCATTTACAAATTTAGGATGATATTGGATGTGGTTTCCTGTATATGTCTTTGAATACATTCAGGAGTGATCTCTCCAATCCCAATTCCATTCAGGACTTTAAACATGAACGGATGATGGATTTTGTCAAAGGCCTTTTCTGCGCAATGAGATGATGGTGTGGTTTTCTGTCTTCACCCCCCCCCCCCCCCCCCCCTGTCCGTTTATATGCTTATAATATTTATTGATTTTTGTATGTTGAACCACTCCTTCATCTCTGGTATGAATACAAACTTGGTCCTGGTGGATTGCTCTTCTGATGTGGGTCTGTATTGCAATTTGCCAGTATCATATTAGAAGTGTGGCATCTGTGTTCATTAGGGAGATGGGTCTATAGTTCGCCTTTTTAGTGCATCTTTGCCTGGTTTTGTCGTTAGAGTGATGCTGGCTAAAAATATGGAACGCTTCACGAATGTGCATGTCATCCTTGCGCCAGGTGCGACAGCCTAATCTTCTCTGTCATCGTTTCAACTTTTAGTATATGTGCTGCGAAGCTAGCACCCTTTTTAAAATTTTTTTTTTTTTTTTTTTTAAAGTTTTTATTTTTGTGAATTTTATATAGTTTATTTTGGTCATATTTAGATCTTCTTCCCTATGTGCGCCTCTCAATTGCCCTCCACCAGATTTGCTGCATTCTGGTAAATTCATTAATGCATGTTGAATCACAGTTGTGTCCTCAGGAGTTCTTCAGTGGGAGTTCATCTACTGGAACCTGGTCAACCTATCTAATGTCACTCCCTTAAAGAAGACCAACTCCCTCTCATCCAGTAGTAATTAGTTTCCAATAGTTCCTCAGTTAAAGTTGAGTTTCTTACCCATTTCTAAACTTCTATGATGGATTTTTGTCTGGTTTAAGTTTGCATAGAACTTGTGCATGTTCTCATCATTTTCTGAGTACTTATGAGTAAGTGCCCAGTTGTCTGGGAAATTGTTTACTTGTGGTCATTCATCATGCCCGGTTCTTATAGTCTTTACGATTACAGATGAAAGTATATATCCTGATGAAACCACAAGAGCCAGGGAAATGGAAAGAAAATTAGGAAAAAGGACTCAGTAGAGAGTGGCTATAGAAGAAAACCTGTTACCAGGGGAACTGGGGAAAAATGTGGATATTTAACTGAGAAGAGGAAGAGGGGGGCTTATACAAGGAGAAGAAGAACAAGAGAAAGGAAGGTAGTATCAAAGAGGAAATGGAGAAATGGGGTGCTTTGACTTGGGACGTAGGAGGAAGGGTTAGGTAGGGAAACAAAAGAGAGTTAAATGGTATAAAAAATCAGAGGAAAATATATTAATTCAAAATCCTACTGAAAAATACAGAGGCAGTGTATTTACTTGTGCATGTATACAGCTGAAGGTGATATAACAAGAAACAACCCTAGACAAGATAAACCTCCCTTTTAGTTATTGGTCAGAGTAATCTAAGTCTCCGAAAATAACACAGCCTATAGCTAAAGCCCTTGATTACCTCCCAGAACTTGAAGGAAAGTCCCTATTACTGAAGACAGAAAATACTTCCAACACAGGACTTGGAGCAATGGAGCTGGAACTGACCAAGAAGCTTCCCCTCTAAACACTAGCTCTTGTAGTAACAGATGATAATATAGGCTGCTAAGGAAGAAAACCAATCACTGATCCAACCCCAGCTGTAAAGCCTAAGAACCACAACAATGACTGGCACAACAAACTATATCAGTTGTGCATTAGTGGCACATTTATCTTGGAGGTAATCAACAGCTATCTAATTAGACTTAAAGCCAGTTCAATGTAAGGGAACTCATGTGTTCTACTATTAACATAGACAAATATACATGGCTGGAAGGATCATAGATCCTAGAGAAAACTTATGTCTATGGCATCCCAAGACAATTATAATCTCTTACTCTATGCTTAATATTTAAATATCCATATATTTACAGAGAGGTATATGTCTTACCATAGACATAGCACTTTCTGGTACATTCCTACTCAATGCAAAGTGTATCTTTTCTTTCTCAGAAGTTAAGTTGGTGACATTTTGCCCTGTTGGAACACACAAATCTTTTCCTCATAGTTAGTTTTAAGATTTGAATTGCAGGCTTTTGGCAAAAAGGTTTCATGTCTATCGGTATCCCCCCCTTTTTTTAACCCATGAGTCTCCCGAAGACAGTTGTATTATACATACCATAGGGTGGAATCAAGGCCCACCGATTTCATCAAGTTTACCCATGCTGTTTTAGGTGATTATATATGATTAACTTGTGGAAGCAAACTTAATTTTTTTAGTTAAATCATCTTATAGGTGAAAGAGCATGCTACAAGGTGATTACTGTTTACAACAGAGAAATTATAGAGAATATTTGATTGTGTCAATCCCAAAGTTATTGTTCTACAGAGTTTATGAAAAACAAATGTGGAAAACAGCGATTTTTATCTCCATTTAACACAGATGCATTATCTCGTTGTGATCAGAGTTGGAACCCACTGTGTTTAATATACACGTATTGACGTACGAGTCATACAAACACCATGTATCCTGTAGGACAGTGTTGGGAAAAATTGGATACTTGTGAACTCATGTCAATTAAATATGCATTAATCGAATATACGCACCGTGTCCTCTCCCCCCTCCCCCCTTCCCAATCACCATTTCAGTCTTTCTGTTGCTTGTTCTTTTACTATGATCCCTCTCCATGAGAAAATATTTATATTCTGGGTTTGGTCATAGAATCCTCATATGAGGGACACCATGTGTCGTTTGTTTTTCTGGGATCCGTGTTAACTACTTAACATAATGGGGTCTTCTGCCCATACATTTACCTGCAAAAGTTCATGAGTTGTCCCTCTTTACTGCTGAATAGAAATCCAATTGTATAAAGTACCACATTGTATCTATCCACTCATCAGTTGAGGGCACCTGGGCTGGTTCCAGCTTTTTTGTATGTGAACCGACTGCACTCACACATAGCCGTGCATGCATCCTGCAGTAAAGAGTGTTTTGGTATGTACCCAGGAGTGGTTATGACTGGGTCAAATGGAAAGGCTCGTTTTGAGTCTTCTAAGGTCTCCACACTGTCTTCCATAGTGGCTGTTACAAGTTTACATTCCCACCCAGCAATGGATGAGTGTTCCCCTTTCTTCCCACCCTCATCAGCACTGGTCTCATTCGTGCTCCTGATCTAGCCAAGTCTTCTGGAGTAAGATGATATCTTAAAGTGGTTTTCATTTCCATTTCCTTAATTATCAGCGATATTGAACATCTTAAGAGTTCTTGGCCATCTCTAATTCCCTCTCTGTGAGTTTTCTATTCATAGATCTTGCTCCATCTTTTGACTGATTCATTTGTAGATACAGCTTTGCATTGAGTAGGTTGTACCAGAAAATGCCAACTGAAAAGTTGACCAGTCTGAACATTGAAAAAAGAATAGTCTTCAGATTGCCTACATGCCATCGAACCCCTCTGTGTCATCCTTATCTCTGTAACCAACATTTATTAATGAGCCCTAACAAATACTTACCTTCCGGCTGCTGCAAAAGGTTCTTTAATATGAGACAATTTTTGCTCCCCCCCCATTAGAAACACACACCACACGAGCAGCAAGGTCGAAAAATATGATGATGTGAGGTGTTCTCAATCGTAAATTGAGACATACTAGGTACAGAGGTCATCTCTTATAAAACCGATAAAAACTGCCTTCTTTAATTGACTAATAGACCATAGGAACTGTGAAAAGTTATTATTTCTCTATCAGAACCAAATATAATGTTAAGTCTCCTTAAGCTATGCCTTAAGCAAAATATATTAATCAGGAGTCTGACCTCAGCAATGGATTATTCTACAAAGGAGATGTTGGCCAGTGGATCCAAGCCCCCACACAAGGTAAATGGCTCTTGCCTCTAAACTGGGATAACTGCAAGAAGAGAGCAATAAGGCCCTGCTGCCGAAAGGTACCCTGACGTTAACTTGGGAAATATGTATTGAGACCACACATGCAAGTGTTACAGATGGCCTCTGGAATACCAGCGAGTGTTTACCAAAGGCCACTAAACCCAATAAAGCCAATATGGGTCTCCTTGAGTTCAAGCAAGACTCTTCCATCAGCACCAGCTACCAACATCACTTGCCTGGAAATACTGTGCCGCAAGGCAGCCATATGCCTGTTATATCACCAAATCTAATTGGCTATGGCTCTCCCCCTGCGAGAAATAACCCACGGCTGATGTCACAAGCTTCATCCTCTAATGGTTAGGAGAATTGTTATAAGCCACAGATAAGACCCTGTCATATTTAACAGGAAAAAAAATGTAATTCATGGATTAAAACCACCAAAACATATGGTTGTCTATATCAAAGTAACCTTACCATAACTATTAGTGCTGTTTTAAAACCTATATATCTCCTTGCTTGAGCTTCATTAGTCGGATCGAAAGGTTATTACTGGGCAAACTGTCAGCCCATGAAATGAAACAGCCAAATTGACCAGGTCCAAGACAAAAGCCCAGAGAAAGTAGAATATTTTGCTTCTCATCCACCCTGTGCCCCTTTTCTAAGCATAGGGAAACATATCTGTGGAAGAGGGCGGGGCTTCTGACCGCTGGTAGAATGTACAAGGTCGATTGGTCTGTTGAATGGTGAAACTACGCCATATAGTCTGCGACACTCATTTGATCAACTTGAATTGAACATACAAGCCCCCCCCCCCGCTGGAGTTTGGAGCTGTGGGGCTCTTTGCGGCCACAACAGCCTCTGCCAAAGTGTTTTCATGAGGGATGCTTGTACTCCTACATTATCACTTATGTAAAAAAAAAAAAAGATAGTTGTATTATACATGACGAAAGATGCAGGACAGTTATGGCAGAATGGATGATCTGGGATGGGATGGGGTGGGGTAGCGGGGAGGAATAGGGGAATAAGGAAATATGCCTTGAACGAACTGGAAAATTATGTATGAAATACACACAAAAGATCATAAAACAAAGGAAATAGTCCTTTTTGTAATGTATGGAGGATTATTACAGACGTCCCACAACCTGATACAAACACACACACCCCACACATCACACACACACACACACACAAAAACGTTTCTGTGAGATGCCCAGCCATAAAAAAAAAATTTAAAAAGGACCACAAGAGAAAAAAAATGATTAGGGACAGATCTAAACAATGGGATAGAAGACATTTTAAAGAAAACAAAAAAAATTCCAATTCGGCTCACATTACTTCAACTATCATGTCTTTCTCCTATTGCTTTTGCCCCCACACCCATCTATTATTAACTAAATCTTAAATTTCTGTGTTATATTCTAGCCCAAAGGTGCAATTAATATACCTTTAATGATCCCCTTTGTGATTTCACTGTGTACACCTGAATCTTCAAATCCCCAAATATCAAAATTTCCTAATGGTGGCCAGTGCACCTGGGGGTTTATGGTCTGAAGTACTTATTACTCTAGTTTAATAAAATCTAGGATATTGTTATAATGTTGGTGAGCCAGGAATCTGTGCTTACAGAGTCTAAGTATCTACCTCTGTAGGCAGCAGGTAAGTGACTTGATTCTCATGTATATAATGTAAAGCATTGTTGTCCTACCATCATCAGTGCTCACCTTCAGTAAGTGTTTATGGCTCACTGTAGCCATTTTTAGCACTATAGTATACTGTATACAGATCATTATTTCAATTATTCAAACCAAACTGCACTTGGAGTGGTTTTAGAAATATATGGGTTATGCTGGCAAGAGGGCTCAGTGTGGAAAGGCATCTGCCACTCAGCCTGATAATCTGAGTTTGATCCCTAAGACCACAAAGTGGAAGATGAAAACAAACTCCTGAAAGTTGTCTTCTAACTTCCACATATTCACCATGGCAGAAGTTGTGTGCCTTCTGCATACACACACACACACACACACACACACACACACACACACACAAATCAACAGGTAAATGTAAAAAATATAAGAAATATGTGTCTTGACTAAAGTTAATAGAGCTACTGTTTTGGCATTTGAATGTTAAGTATATGTTTCTAGTTAATTTTAAGTTTTTGACAAGTTTCATCAATGATCATTAAGAAATACTAATGATAATCAGGTAATTTTCAAATATAAGAAGAAATCTAAATAGTGGATAGTTCTTGAAAAATAAACCCATAATTTTTATAAAATATTTTATTGATGTTTTGTATATTTCATACCTCATTTCTCAGTCCAATTTAGACACATTCCCTTATCCATATCCCCCACCATTCCAGTTCATGCATTCTGCCATACATGTCTTGTATCTTTTTCTCATTCTTTTAAAAGTTTTTCTCTGCAGCAGTTTATTGTTTGGGCAGAATTTAACTGTTTGAGTCAGTTCCTTGAGCCAGTCCTTTTGTTGTTGTTGTTCCCTCTCATTTGTATTGCTCCGAAATATGCATATATATATATATATATATATATATATATCACATATATACCAAAATTATGACCCCTGAAAATATACTGTATGTTAATTCCAAAATATGTGTAGGAGTTCACAGTTTTTACCTTAATTTTTTTTATTAATTTTATTTATTTCTGTATGTGTATGAATGTACTGACTGCATGCAAGTTTGTGCACCCGTGTCATGCAATGCCGCGGAGGTCAGAAGACGGTCTCGGATTCCCCTGGAACTGGAGTTCTCCTGGAATTGGAGTTTCAGACGGTTCTCAGCCGCCATGTGGGTGCTGGGGATCGAACCCGGGTCCTCTGTAAGAGCGGTCGGCGCTCTTAACCGCTAGGCCATCTCTCCAGCCCTACCTTAATTTTTATATTACTCTAAAATATGAATACATACCCTCCATCCGTATACCACTATTACAAAGTCTGAAAATAAGTGGTAAATTAATTCTAGAGCCTGTTAAGAGATTCACATTATAACAGCACAGTTGCTTTCAGATAAACAGAATATAACATTAACATTGCTCAGCTTTCCTTTAAACTAGGGATTGGGTGCTAGCATCCACAAATGAGGGATACCATTCATCATTTGTTTTCTGGGACTGTTACTTCATTTAGCATAATGGGTTCGAGTTCCATCGATTTACCTGCAAATTCACGATGTCATCTTTCTTTACTGCTGTGGAGAATTCCATTGTGTAGATGTACATCATTTTCTCTATCCACTCATCCATGGAGGGACACAATAGCTGTTCGCTATTGTGAAGAGAGCTGCAATAAACATAGATGTACACACTCATGCAAACCCATAATTTGATGTTATACCTAAATAGGATCATTTTCCAAACAAGCTACATAATTGTAATGAAGAAGAATTTTAAATAAAGTGTGGATAAATTCATAGCAGTTACAGAAACAGAAAAATTAAATATATGAATTTTTGCATAAAAATAAAATAATGTGATTAAAACGTAGGTATTCATAAACAGATTTAGAGAAAATTTATATAATTCCTTTTTTTTTGTCTTTTAGAGACGGGGTCACCCTGTAGCCCCAGCTGTCCTGGAACTTGCTCTGTAGACCAGGATGGCCTTGAACTCACAAAGATCTGCCTTCCTCTGCCTCCCAAGAGCTAGAATTAAAGGTGTGTACCACCATACCTGGCCATAATTCCTTAAAATGTAACTGAATTCATTATAAAAATTAGAAGCATTAATAAGGAAGGAAATCTCAATAGGTTAAACCAATTATTGTACTTAGTTGTCTTTATATTCCAGTTTCTTGTGGGGTTTCTTTTCTGTGTATATATATTTCTTTGTATTTTAAATGTAAAGCTGCATCCTGTTTTATTTTTTCTTATATAATCTAGGTTATTAAATCTTTCCACAATCTTCATTTTAACAAAATAATATTTAAATTCCGATGTTTTCTTTCATATTTTATTAAAATTTTCATTTAGCATGTTATATATAATTGTACAATGAGTTTAAAGAGTTTTAAGAAGCATGTATGTTTATTGCTAATTTAAAATTCTATTTCTTTAAGTTAATTTTTACTCTTTTCAAACGTTTGAACATGTCCATTTACTCAAGTAGAAAGTATCATAATATTGCTATAAAATTTAGAGGAGGCATAAACCAGGATAATGTGGAGAAAATTCTCCAGTAGCTAATGTTTTGATATCATATATTAATTCTACAAAACATTGCTTTGGGTATAAAAATATGGAACTGACTTAAAAGTTATAATGGTTCCTCAAGATTTATACAGAACAATCACTGTTTCATCTCAGGCAGGAACATTTCACACACATACTAAAACACACATTCTCTCTCTCTCTCTCTCTCTCTCTCTCACACACACACACACACACACATACACACACTTCAGAAACAAACATACATTGCACATAAATTTACACTTCACATACCTAGATTTCACATACGCTCACACACAACACATGCATTCATACATAGTATTTACATACACTTCTCTCACACACATAATTCTTTTTTTATTTTTAAAAAGTGCCTTAGCAGGGCTGGAGAGATGGCCTAGTGGTTAAGACCTCTGACTGCTCTTGCAGAGGACCCGGGTTCAATCCCCAGCATCCACATGGCGGCTGAGAACAGTCTGTAACTCCAATTCCAGGAGAATTCCTGTTCTAGGGGAACCCGACACCCTCCTCTGACCTCTGCGGCATCGCACGACACGGGTGCACAGACCTACATGCAAACAGTACATTCATACACATAAATAAAAAAAAAAAAAAGAAAAGTGGCTTAGGGTGCCCAATTTAATTGATAGAATAAATCAAAGAGCACCATATGAGTGCATTAATAGCAATGTTTTGATTCTTTTTAGATCTTTATAATCATGATGTGTGTTTGTATGTTCACAGTTGTGTTATAATAAAAATATAGATAATAATGGTACATAAATATACTGTGTGTACTAAAAAGGAATTCTAAAAGTCTAAGTACAGGTCAATGAACTAGCGATAAACCCAGAGTGAAATATGACCCTTAGTTAAAAACCCTAGATTTCTATAGGAATTATCTTGATGGAAAAGAAAATGGGGATCTCCTTATCCCCAAATAATTCTCTTCAAACCTTAAGATTCATTGATGGGAATTTCAAATACTACCTTGCATTTTTCCCTAAAGAATTATGATTAAAATATTCATGTCTCAGGGATATATAACTTATTTCTTGTGACCCAGAGTGGGAAAGGAGAAAGAAGTAATGTATTGATTGATGTAAAATAAGAATGCTATGAAACTGAAGGGGTAGGCCTGGCACTAGTGATTGCACCAAAAGTTTTTGGTACTTCGTTATCTTCTCAAAGTTGGACCTGATGGAATATACATAGAGATGTATTATATTAGCCAATATATATGTATATTACCTAAGAAGAAAATGATTTCATCAAGCAATCAGTGCAATTGCATTTTATATGAAAATATCCCATTTTAATTGAGTATGTTGGTTTTGGTATGACATAGGCCATATAGTTTTAAAACTAGTAATGTTTAACCTATTTAATTTTTTAATCTAGGTAAAACTAAGTCAAATGGATGGAAACCGAACAGAATGGGTGAGAGTGTTTGAGCTGGCAGGCTTTGTGCATTCACCCTCTATAGAGGCCGGGCTCTTCGCATTGTGCCTTTTCTTTTATGTATCCACTTGGTTAGGCAATGGCCTCATCATGGTTACAGTGGCTTTTGATAACCACCTCAATTCATCGCCGATGTATTTCCTTCTTGGCAACCTCTCATTCCTAGACCTATGCTATTCCACAGTAACTACCCCTAAGCTTCTGGTGGACTTCCTTGATGATGCAAAGCTCATCCCCTATGCCCAGTGTATCACGCAGCTCTTTTTCCTGCACTTTGTAGGGGCCGCTGAGATGTTCCTCCTCACAGTGATGGCTTATGATCGCTATATTGCAATCTGTCGTCCACTGCACTACACCACCATCATGAGTCGGAGACTGTGCTGTGTGCTGGTGGCCGCTTCGTGGGTGGGGGGATTTGTGCACTCCATTGTTCAGACCATCCTCACTCTCCAGCTGCCCTTCTGTGGACCAAACCATGTGGATAACTTCTTTTGTGATGTTCCCCCCATCATCAAGCTCGCCTGTGCAGACACTTTTGTCACGGAGTTACTCATGGTCTCTAACAGTGGGTTGATATCTACCAGTTCATTTGTAGTGCTGGTTTCTTCTTATACCACTATTCTGGTTAAGATTCGCTCCAAGGAGGGTAGGCTAAAAGCACTCTCCACGTGTGCTTCTCACCTCTTGGTGGTGACACTCTTTTTTGGACCTTGTATTTTTATCTATGCTCGACCCTTCTCTACTTTTTCCGTGGACAAGCTAGTGTCTGTGCTCTATAATGTTATTACTCCCATGTTAAACCCTCTTATTTACACGCTGCGGAACAAAGAGGTCAAGTTATCGATGAGGAAGTTGTGGGACCAGAACAGACTTTGGACAAAGCATGAGACATTGGAGTGAGTTTTTGAGGCCAAAGAAGAAAAGATTGTAACAGTAATTTTTTGAGTAATGAGTTAGAAAACTGCAACCTTGTTAGGTTTCTTGCACTAAGTTTTAATGCTCCTGCCTTGGTTTGTAATTAAATAATATACTACATTTGAATTGCTCTGTTTCCTGCTTTCTTTTTTTTTTCTTTTTTATTATTATTTTTATTGATTTTTATGTGTTTCATACATATTTTTCAGTCAGTCTTAATTACCATTATACCCTCTTCTACCTTGGCACCCTCCTTGGCACCCTCCTTTCATCCCCCCACCCCCAGAGTTCACACCTTCTGTCATCCCTACTAGAGTCCATTGTTCCAAATTACTCTCACAGTCCAATCTTCAGGACGAGCTCTTCCCCTGAGCTCTAGTCTGCCTTTCTGGAGTCTCTTTTCTAAAGAAGGCCAGGTCTTCCTCACCTGACCACCATCTGCTGCCAATATTTCTTCCACCAAGTTTGGGCTCTGCTACCCATTTCAACAGTTCTGTTCTGGGTTTTTGTCTAGCTGACCTTGCATGGTCTTGTGCATGCTGATACCAATCCTGTAGGTTCCTATGAACAAGGTCCCAGGAACTTGTAGGATTCATTTCCATTTAGACTTCCATCACCCCCCTGGCTCATAAAATCTCCCCCCCACTTCTGCAATGTTCCCTGATGCCCGGGTGGGTGAAGCTGAATATAGGCAGCCTGTCCAGGGAACCACACTCTGGAGAATCCTAATCTTTACAGTTTGGCCATTCAGGTCTGTTCTGCTTTGTCTTCCATTGCTGTGACAAAACACTCTGACCAACACCAACTTGGGAAGGAAAGGGTTTATTCAGCTTACATCTCCTGGGTCACAGTTCATCACTCAGGGAGCCCAAGGCAGGAACTCAGGGCAGGAACATGGAGGCAGAAGCTGAAGCACAGGCCATGGAGGAAAGCTGTTCACTGGCTTGTTCCCCTGGCTCATGCCCAGCCCACATTCTTATACAGTACACAACAACCTGCCCAGGGTGGCACTGCTCATTGTGGGCTAGGCCCTCCCACACTGCTCAACCATCAAGACAATACTCCACAGATGTGGCCACAGGCCAATCCAATGGAGTCAATTCCCCAATTGAGGCTCCCTCAACCCAGGTGTGTCAAGTTGACACTAAAGCTATCCAGCACAGGGTCCTTTTGGGTTCCTGGTCTCCTGTTCAATGGAGAAACTTCCTTAAGGAGAGTTAACAGGTAGTTGATGCCTTTTGTGTCCTTGTTTTATGATGCTTGGGTCTTATGTGTAGAGGTTGCATTGTAGATGTGTTATTTGAAAATGAATTCCAGCTGGGCGTGGTGGCACACATCTTTAAGGTCAGCACTCCGAAGGCAGAAGCAGGTGAATGTTTGTGAGATGGAGGCCAACTTGGTCTACATAGCTAGTTACAGACCAGCTGGGGCCACAGAGATACTTTGGAAGTCCTGGAGTCTGTGGACTCCTTGCTGAACCACCAGCAGGCATCATTGAGGCTATTGTTTCCTTCCAGGCCTCCCTTGGCTGCTTAGAAGCTCAAAGCTGCTTGGCATTCCAAATGTTCTCTTCTATCTTGGCTTTCTAACATAATTCTTCCAAATCTACTTGGTCATTTTTAATCTTGTGTTGGTAGATTTAGTTTGGTTATTTCTGTGCTTTCTTTTTCTTGAAGTTGGTCCAGATCCCTGTGGCTTAGAGGAAGAAGTTTTCTTCAGGGTTCCATTGTTTCATAAAGTATACATTGAGACAAATGCTATGCTTTTGAAAATTCATGTCTAAAATAAATATTAAAGAAAAAATCCTAGTCAGGTGTCATACACACAACTGGAATCTCACTCCTGGTGGAATGAACGAGTTCAAGCCACTATGAAAATCAGGTTGGGAAACCGTAAAAACCAAAATGACCTCCATTTGACCCAGTCATACCACCCTCGGGTATATACCCACAAGACACTTACTGCAAATGATACATGCACAGCTATGTTTATTGCAGCTCTTTCAAAATAGCAAAAGCTAGAACCCAGCCAGATGCCCTCACTGACGAGTGATAGAGAAAATGTGGTACATGTAATACATGGAGTTCTATGCAGCAGTAAGAGGAGACAACATCATGAACTTTGCAGGTAATGGATGGAGCTAGGAAGACATATGTTAAGTGAAGTAACACAGTCGGTCCCAGAAAAAAAACAAAAATGGTTATCCCTCAGATGTGGATGCTAGTAACATAAACCAGATATAAATATTTCTCTGGAGAGGGATGCATAGTAAAAGAACAAAACAGAAATGACGTGCATCAGAAATGGACTGAAATGGTGAATTGGGAAGGGCGGGAGGGGGGGAGAGGGACAACACGGATGTATGATTCAATGGCATAGTTAATTGATGTAGTTTTCCAGTACTAGTCTTCTCAGTTATCTCTCCTAGACACTGCTACAAGATACATGTGTTTTATGGACTTAGTAAAAGTAAATATGTGTATATGAAACAACATTGGTTTACAGGACTCTGATAAAAACGGTAATGCATCTGAGTTAAATGTAGATAATAATTCGCTGTTGTCCACATTTGTTTTACATCAAAATCTGTAGAGCAATAACTTTGGATTGGCACAACAAATGGTTTCTCTATAATTTCTCTGTTGACAGTATCACCTTGTAGCATCTCTTTAAGATGATTTAAGCAAAAATAAGTTTGCTTCCCAGTTAGATCATATATAGTCACCCAAAACAGCAATGGGTGAATTTGATGAAATCTGTGCCTTGATTCCACCCTATAGTTATGTATAATACAACTGTCTTCTGGAGACTCATGGTTAAAAAAAAGGGGGGGCGTAAAGAAGAATGAAACCTTTGTCAAAAACCTTGCAATTCAAATCTTAAAACTAACTATGGGAAAGGATTTGTTGTTCCAACAGGACAAAGTGTCACCAACTTAGGCTGAGAAAGAAAAGATACAGCTTGCATTGAGTAGGATTACCAGAAAGTGCCACGAAAGGTTGACCTTCTGAACATGAAAGGAAAAAAAGCCTCAAATTGCTATAAACAGGCAAACCCTCTGGTGTTCCTACTGTAACAATCTATATAATGAGTCCTAATGAACTACCTTCATAGGTGCCGCAAGGTTTTTGATAAAGGACTTTCTTGCCTCCCCCCCATAGAAAAAGGAGAAATATGATAGTATGATGGTCTTCTCCAACTGTAAATTGGAGCACAACTATTATAGAGTAATCTCTTATAAAACCCACTAAAATGTGCCTTCTTAATTGACTAATAGGACATAAGAACTCGTGAAAAGGATTATCTCTGTTTCAGAACCAAATATAATACAAGTCCTTGAAGCTATGCACTTAGGCAAATATATTAATAGGAGCTCTGACATCAGCAATGGATTTTCACCAGGGAGATGTTGGCCAGGGGATCCAAGCCCCACAAAGGGTAAAGGGCTCATTGCCTCCAAAGTTGGGATACCTGCAGAGAGAGGCGATAAGCCCGGCTGGAAGACCTGACGTTAAAATGGGAGGATGTATGAACCCACTTGCAAGTGTACAGATGGGCCTCTGGAATGCCAAGAGTGTTCCCAAAGGCCACTAAACCAATAAAGCAAATATTGGTCTCCCTGAGTCAAGACAGACTCCACTCAGCACCAGCTACACTCACTGCCTGAAATACGTAGCAGAGGCAGCCATGTGGAACCAATGTATGTATATCCCAAATCTAACTCTCTCCTTGGAGGAATACCCATGGCTGATGCCACAATCTACATCCTCTACATGTTAGGAGATGTTAAGCCACACGTAAGAGACCCTGTATATTTACAGGAAAAATGTAATTAATGAATTAACATATCATCCAAACACTGTGTCTCTATCCAAAGTAACCTACCATAACTATTAGTCTGCTTATAATACATATATATCTAATTGCTTGTGCTTCATTAGTAGGATCGAAGAGGTTAACTCCTAGGAAACAAAACTGTCAGCCCATGAAGGAAACAGCCAGAAATGTGACCAGATCCAAGCAACAGCTCCAGAGAGAAGGACAGTTTTACTTCTCATCCACCTGTGCTCCCTTCTAAGCCTAGGGAACAATCTGCGGAAGAGGGGCGTGGTAGAATGTAAAGGCGCGATTAGGGGAAGGTGAAACTACAGCGATGTATCTGGACACTCATTTGATCAACTCTGATTGAACAAACAACCTGCACCCCCCTTCCTGAATGGTGGGACTTGTGGGGGTTTGGGCACAACAGTCTATAATGGGTTTTACATGAAGGATGTTGTTTACTCATGGATTATCACTTATAGCTAAAAAATGAAAAAAAAAAACAAAAAAAACAAAAAAGCATGAACAGATGCAAGGACATATGCAGCAGAATGCATGATCGTGGGAATGGGAGGTGGTTGGGTGGGGGGGGGGAAGGTATATAAAATTGCCTGCCTGAATCTGAATTGGAAAATGATTATTGAAATATCAAAATCATCATAAAAAAAGCAATAAAAAAAAATAAAAAAGAAGATTTAAGGAACAAGAAAAAAAAGATATCAAATAAAAGAAAATGAGGCATTAAATGCACACACGACACACACACACACAGAGAAAAGGGGAGCAGACAACACACACAACACCCAGCATATACAGGGGACACACGAAAGGGCGTTTCAACCTGTTTTTTCCAACTCCCACATGCTGATGGAAATGCATGTGGAGCTATGGACTCAAGGCATGCCCTGAACCGACCAACACTCACACACATGGCACACAATGAGGGTGGGGCCCATTTAGGAAACAACATTCCATACCCACAGATCTCTGTTCTATGACGTAAAACCAATATTTCGGCGTATCAGAATGTAATGAAGGTGTGATTTAGAAGTCATTTAAAAAATGCTGAAGAGATACGATCAAGGGTTTAAAGCAGAGGAGGAAGTTGTCAGTTGTTTTATGAACACTGAAGTCAGTCTAATATGTTTGAGTCTTGATGCTCAGAAAGACCACATTGTCCAGTGGCCACATTCTCAATGCTTGACGTCAAGATATAGACTAGCAGAAAGGAATGAGACCATTAAAGACAAGGAGCAAAGACTTATTGCGAATAGAGACGGAAGACAGTATTTTAATTATGTATGTGTTCGAAAAATATTTTTTATCTCTAAAAGGTCCTAAGAGCTTCAAAAATTTATTTGTAAACGGAATACAGAACCGGATCCCTTATTCAGGGTTTAGGGAAAAACATTTTGGAAGTTGTAGTTGGTTGTGGAATATAACTAATTTCTTTCTTCCACATAAATAAAAACATGATTTTTGGTTTTAAAAAAAAAAATTAAGAAGGTGAATTACCAGTAAATAAAATTAGAATTGAGTCATCATCTATACTGTTCTGTCATTGAACATTGAGTGGAAGAGATGAAATTTGATCATTTAGTCGATAAAATAGAACACAATATAATAGACATGCATCAGAAGAGATGGAGATTTTTAATAGTAAAGAACCTCATTCTCATTAGAAAAGAAAGCAGGACCTTTGTGCGGGACCCGGGAGAAGGCGCGGGCAAGGGCCGGCGGGGTCGGGACAGGTGGCCAGAGAGAGCGCACCGTTGGGGCGCGAACCGACAGAAGTCACCTGGGCAAGTGGCTTTGGAGCTGGGGTTTTCCGGGGCCTGAGGCCCTTTGTGCAGGACCAGGGTGCTGGGCCAGAAAGGGTCCCGAGAGGCGGGAACAGGGCCAAGCAGCTGCAACCGTTGGGGCAAGCTACCCAGAAGTCCACCGTGGGCAAGTAGCGTTAGGAGCTTGGGGTTTTTTCCTGGCCTGAGGCCCGTTTGGGTAGCAAAGGACCTGGGCAGCGGGGCGATAGGAAAGGCCCGGAGATCAGGAGAGGCCAGAGCAGCGCAAACCTTTTGGGCAAGGCTGCCGGGGGAACGCGGGCTAAGAGTCAGCGATAATCAACCCCCGCCCCGCCATGCGGTGAGAATCCAGTGGACTTTGGGAATTGTTTTTTTTTTTTTTTTATGATATTTTATTTGCGAACCTCAGAATAGAAGAGTAAGAGTGCTTGGCTTTCGATAGGCCAATAGAGGCAACAATTGACAAGGAAGACAAGTCAATACTCCATAACGAGGAGGAAGAAAGGGAACAAAAAAAAAAAAGGCATCTGAAGGAGGAAATCAAAACCATCCACTATTTGTAATCTGAACCACAAAATGGAGCCCACAGGCCAGGGCAAAACGACGAAGGGACAACTGGAGAAGGCACAAGGACAATACTGCCACCAAAGCACTACCAAAACACTTGGAGGAGAACAGCTACAAGGGGTGGAGATAAACATACCGTGGAGGAGACCCAAGGAACCAATCTTAGAGGAATAATTGCAGACCTATGCAGAGACATTAAAGAACATAAAGAGGAATGCAGAGACACTCAAGAGAGGGATAAAAACTTAAAAGCTCAAAAGGCCCTAGGGATGGAGATAGCATGACACACATCAAGAAAGTGAACCTGAAGTGGGGGCAGAAGGCAGGAGATATGACAAGACTACCAGACAAGCGAAAGCTAGACGGAGTGATGAGAGAAACACATAACGGCATAAAAGGTGGAGGAGACAGACTGAAGAGAGAGAATTGCGAACACACGCAAAAGGTTACGCTAGAGGATAGGAAGCATGAACGCAAACTGTCAGAAAGAACTAAAGGAACAGACCAACAAACTCCAGGAAGAACTGGAGGAAGAAAAACAGACAGGTGAAAACAATCCAAAAGGAGAGAAGACACTGGAAAAAGGAAGCAACCAACGAAGTAAGGATGAGGCACAAGAAGATATGGAAGAAGCCACCAAGAAGAGACATTGAGGAGCTTCAAAAGGAAATGGAAATACTGAAAAGGAAAACACAGGATGAAGACGAAGGGAAGGGATGTAGAAACAGCACATTGCGAAGTGGCAAGGGGAAATAAAGTGAACGGTAAAAAAGGGGGAAATGAAGAGGAAAGAAGGGAAGAGGGAACCGAAGGGGAGGGGAGGGAAGGAAAAAAAAAAAAAAAAAGGGGGGAGGGGGGGGGGAGGGAAAGGGAGAGAGGG
>VZQC01000218.1:64409-186270 GCA_009823505.1 Rhizomys pruinosus | reverse complement strand
TAAGCACATGTACTATATTGATACCCTTGTACTGGCCTCCATGATATATCCCAGGTAGTCCAACAAAGGCAGTCTATATTCTGATGAGGCTGAAATCTCCTTAGCTGTTTAGAAAATACTGTATAGTACACAAGCTACTGAGAAAACCTCTTTGTATCTAGTAATAGGAGAGGTCCAACATCAAGGCTTGGATATCCAGGACCATGTGTGACCCTCAGGTGAGGTGGGAGGTCTGTCCTAGAGAATCTCTCCTTCCAGAAGCAGAATATGCAAATAACAGAGGCCTCCCCTGTCCATAGCATAAGAGATAAAGACTCTAGTAAGAATAATCTTGGACCTCAGTGAAGGAGAGTGCTTAGTCACTTAGAGAAGAATGAAAGTGCTACACCACATCAGGAAGTCCTCCATCCTCTACTTTGCTACAACCTCAGCTTACTACCAGGGGAATTTGAAACTGCAGCTAGTGGTAGAGTTTCGAAGTTCATGTGAGGAGACTACAGCTCCAGCTCACAGGAGGGGACCAGAGCTCCAGGTTCAGGCAAGTGTACTACAGTTACGGCTTACAATAGGGGACCACAGCTCAGGCTCACAGAAAGGGACCACAGCTCCAGGTTCAGATTAGGGAACAACAGCTCTAGGTTCATGGAAGAGGACCACAGCTCCAGGATGACCAGAGGGGACCTCAGTTCCAGCTCACAGGAGGGGACCATCACTCTGGCTCATAGGAAGGAGCTCAGAGGTGGCCCCAACAGCTCCAGGTTCACAGGAGGGGGCCATGACTCCATATTCATGGTAGGGGAATCAAAGCTCCAGCTCACATAAGGGAGGGGGTGCTATCTCTGATTCACTTGAGATGATCACAGTTCTAGCTCACAAGAAGAAACCTCTACTCTACGTTTATGGGAGGGGACACATGTCCAGGGTCACAAGAAGGGACAGCAGCTCCAGGTTGATGGGAGAAGACAACAGCCCATACTCATAGGTTGGGGCCAGAACTCTAACTTATGGGAAAGGACTGCAGCTCCAGCTCACATAAGGGAGGGGATGGCATCTCTGATTCACTTGAGATGATCACAGCTCCAGCTCACAGGAGGGGACTCAGCTCTAGTTTCACAGGATGGGGCACAACTCTGGCTCTTGGGAGGGGACAACAGCTCCAGCTCACAAGAGTAGTACACCACTCCAGGTACATGGGAGGGGAAGATAGCTTCAACTCACATAAGGGCACCACAGTTGAGAGAGGACCACTGCTCTTGTGAAGGGAGGGAGCTCAGGAGGTGATCATGGCTCCAGTTTATGGGAGTGGATCTCAGATGGAGGTTCATGGAATGAGAACCCAGCTCTGTGTTCACAGGAGGCAATCACGGTTATCCACCACCTCTGACTCTTACAATGTTTCTTTCCCTTTTCCCCAACATTGATCACTGAGCGTTGAGAGGAAGAGGATTGATATACGTGTCCTATTCAGGGATAAACTCTCTGTAGTCTCATATTTTCTGTACATTGGCCAGGTGGGACTCTGTGCTAATTACCATCTGCTACATAGTGAGCTTCTCTAGTGAGAGGTAAGAGATGCATTGATCTATGGGTGTAAAAATAAAATCAAAGAAAATTTTGAAGTCAGAGATTATTTAAAGATGCATTAAATCAATATACATCTAGTAACTGTTTTAGTAAAGTGGCAGGATACAAAATTAACCTAGAAAAATCAGTAGCATTTCTTTACACCAACAACAAGCAACTGAAGAAGGAATACAAGGAGAACTTCCCACTTACAATAGCCAAAAAAAAATAAAATATCTAGGAACAAACCTAACCAAAGACACCAAAAATCTCTACAAAATTTTTTTAAACCCCTGAAGAAGGAAATTGAAGACATCAGAAGATGGAAAAACTTCCCATGATCATAGATTGGGAGAATTAATATAGTAAAAATGGAGCAAAGAGCTGAGCAAAGACTTCACAAGTGAGGGATTAGAGATGGCTGAGAAGCATCTTAAAAAGTGTTCAATGTCACTAATAATTAAGAAAATGCAAATTAAAACCACTTTAAGTTATCATCTCACTCCAATAAGACTGGCTAGGATCAAGAAAACAAATGATACCAAGTGCTGGAGAGGTTGTGGGGGAACGGGAACACTTATCCACTGCTGGTGGGAATGTAAATTCATACAGTCACTATGGAAAACAGTGTGGAGAACCCTTGGAAGACTCAGAATGAACTTTCCACTTGACCCAGCCATAAACTCCTGCGTATGTACCCACAAGACTCATCTTACCACAGAGATACATGCACAGCCATGTTGATTGCAGCTTTCTTCACAATAGCAAAGAGCTGGAACCAACCTAAGTGCCCCCTCAACTGGGTAGAGAAAATGTGGTACATCTACATAATGGAGTTCTGTGCAGCAGTAAAGAAAGATGACATAATGAACTTTGCAAGCAAATGGTTGGAGCTAGAAGATATCATGCTAAGTGAAGTAACACAGTCCCAGACAAACAAATGATGAATGGTATCCCTCATCTGTGGATGCTAGCACCAATTACCTAATTGTATGGCAAACTGAACAACATTAATGTGCTCTGAAAACAACTGTGCTCTTATATTGTGAATCCCTTAAAAATAAATAAAGAAAAATTAAAGAAAAAGAAAACACATACACACAAAATCAAATCAGTCTGAATATAGAATAGTGATTATTTAGTCATCAGAATGGGCAAAGAGAAGCTATATTTTATCATTTCACCTATTGAAGTGTATTGAAATATCACCTATAACCCTATTCACATGTATAATTATTATAGGTTCATAAAAAATAAAATAGTAGACATTGAGATTGCTTATTGTGTAAAGGTTCTTGTCACTAATAATGGTAACATGATTTCCATATCTAGTACCTACATGATAAGAGAGAACATCTTGTTCTTTGGTTTCCGCACTTGTGTGATGGCACACATACACTCACACACATGCACACTCCAAACAAACAAGTAAGTGTAATATTAAAAATTTAAGTAAATAGCTTTGATTACATCGAGGAATGTTCCCTCTAGTCCAATTATGTCTAGGACTTTAAGCATGAAAAGATGCTGGATTTTGTTGAAGGCTTTTTCTGCATCAATCGAGGTGATCATGTGTTTTTTTTTTTTTTGTCTTTCAGTCCATTTATGTGTTTTATGATACTTATTGCTTTTCTTTTTTTAATTTTATTTATTTTTTTATGTGTATGAATGTACTATCTGCATGTAGGTTTGTGCACCCATGTTGTGCAATGCTGTGGAAGTCAGAAGAGGGTGACCGGTTCCTCTAGAACTGGAGTTAAATGCGGTTCTCAGCTGCCATGCAGGTGCTGGGGATGGAACCTGGGTCCTCTGCAAGAGCAGTTGGTGCTCTTAACTGCTAGGCCATCTCTCCAGCCCCTATTTATTGCTTTTCTTATGTTGATCCATCCAAGCATCTCTGATATGTATCCAATTTGGTCATGGTGGATGATCTTTCTGATGTGTGTCTGTATGCAGTTTGCAAGTATTTTGTTGAGAATTTTTGCATCTAGTTCATTAATGAGATGGGTATATAGTTTTCTTTTTGGTTATATCTTTGCCTGGTTTTGGTATTAGAGTGATGCTGGCTTCATAGAAGGAATTTGGGAGGCTTCCCTCTTCTTGTATCCTTCTGAACAGTTTTAGTAATAATGGTTGTAAATCCTCTTTAATGTTTTATAGAATTCTGCCATGAAACCATCTGGGCCTTTTGGTTGGGAGGTTTACTATTACATTTTCAATTAATGCTGGAGAGGATGTGGGGAAAGGGGAACACTCATCCACTGCTGGTGGGTATAAGTTTGTACAACCACTATGTAAAGCATTGTGGAGAACCTTTGAAAGACTCAAAATGAGTCTACCACCTGACTCAGTCATACCACTCCTGGGCATATACCCACAAGACTCATCCTACTGAAAAGATACATGCACATCTATGATTATTGCAACTCTCTTCACAATAGCAAAGACCTAGAACCAACCCAAATGCCCCTTAACTAATGAGTGGATAGAGAAAATGTGGTACATCTCCACAATGGAGTTCTATGCAGCAGTAAAGAAAGAGGACATCATGAACTTTGCAGATAAATGGACAGAACTAGAAGACATTATGATAAATGAAGTAACACAGTCCCAAGCTTAAAATGTAATGAATGGTATCCCTCATTTGTCGATGCTAGCATGGAATACCTAGTAGTAAGGCAAACTGAGCAATGTGTGTGTGTGTGTGTGTGTGTGTGTGTGTGTGGTTTTTTTTCTTTTTCCTGAAAGAATAATGTGAATACCTTAATGGGATCTAGAATTGACCTACCACTTATTTTCAGTCTTTGTAATTTGGCATATGGGGAAAGGGTATGTATGCATACTTTAATATGAAATTGAAGGGGAAAATGTGAATTCAAAAAAAAAAGAGAAAGACATATATCCTGGTTGACTTTAGTGTCAGCGTGGGTCATACACCATTTCTCAATCAAATCTAGAGTTGCTTCCCTTTCCATGCCCCACACCCCACCTGAGTCCCTGCACTCTGCCATACATGTCTTGCATCTTTTTCTGAGTCTTTCTAGAGTTTCTTTTTTCAGTTCTTTTGTTGTTGTTCTCTCCAACTTGTATTGCTACAGTATACATATACATATATATATATATATATATATATACATATTTACACATATATAAATATATACATACATACATATATCACTTGAATTGGAGAATTTTTTTCCTAAAAGATGTCATGTTTTCCTTAAGGAAGTGCTTGAAGGTTTCTACTTGGCAATCCCAAACAACCATCAATCCTGTGCTTTTGCTCCACATTGGGGTCTTTCCCTCACATGGCCCCCCAAATGAAGTCCAGTAAGCATGTGTCTTGTCTTGATCCCCCTGCACTGGCCTCCATGGTACAGCCCAGGTAGTCCAACAATGGCAGTCTATATTTGGACGAGGCTGACATCTCCTTAGCTGTTTAGTCCACAATCTGGGTATCTCAGTAGTCCCCATCTAGCATTGAAGGTTTGGAGGATTCTTGGAGAGACATGAGTTCTCAGTCCATATTGGAAGGTTAAAAAGCTTGTCTCATGTCTTTGAGGAATGCCCAAAGCTGTGGCAGCCACAGAGTAGTTTCACTTGCCAGTAAGAATTGGACAGGCCAAACAACAGTACTCTCTCTTTTGTCTTTTTGTCTTTTTACTAAGATCTCAAGTTCTATGTCTGCAGTGCATTTTCTCTAGTCTTACAGATTATTTATATCTGGTTGTAACTTTCCTTTGGGAGGCTTAAGGCCACACAGCTCATATTAACCAAGGTTTTTGTTTTCTCAAGATAAGTTGAGTATCTGATCCTCAGGGGTCTCTCAGGGTTTTTTTTTGGGGGGGGGGGGGGGAGTGCCTTGCTTCTTTCAGCTTTTCATTTACCAGTTCCATCCACTCAAGGACAAAATCAGGTCTTGCTACACCATGTTTCCTTTTTCTGAAGCTTGAACAGACTTTCCTTTCTATAGACTGGACACTGGATGAAGTCCCATTAGTGCCTCTCCAAGACCTCCCTGAACAGTAAGACTGGTGACAAATGTGGACTTCTTTTAAGATCCTTTAGTGTAATCAATCCTAAATAGTGGTTGATGCTTGTGCCTAGGAATAGAATTGGAGTCATAGGGGATGGACAGAGCCCAGTATGTGCCTCTGATTAATGATGATGTTCATGAGTGTTGGGAGTCTCACATTGGGTGGAATTCACTGCTTATTCATCATAAACATTCTCATTAAAAATTGTTTGTTTGTTTCTTTGTTTCACACAAGGTCCTCCCATAGCCCCAGATAGCCTAGAACTTGCTATGTAGACCAGGCTGGCCTTGATCTCACAGAGATCTGCCTGCCTCTGCCGCCCATGTCCTAGGATTAAAGGAGAAGGAAATCAAGCAGGGTGAAATATATACTTTAAAATCACATATCTTAAGCCTCCAGGAATAATAATGGTGATTCTCAGGATACTTGTTAAATACCACCCAGCTTTCTTGGTCCAAATATCATTTGTCTTGCTTATCCCCCCCACTTTTTCCCCAAAATTGGCCTATAATTGAAATGAAAATTCATTTTATATCACCTTTTAAAATAAACTAAACTAGTAACATAAATCCAGTTGAAAATAGAAATAAAATTGTATAATTCATTCCAAAATGCTTGTGTAGGATTGTGGATATGTGTGTGTGTGTGATTATACTTTGGTAACTTTATTGATCATAACATAGTTCACATTCCATAAATATAATGTTGGAATAAAACCTTTTAGCAGAGTTGTGTTTTTAAGAAGCTCCATCCAAGAATTATTCAGAACATGTATACAGCCATGGAATTCAGTGAAAAATTACTTGTCTGTTTCTCAGTTTCTTCATAGCTGCTTTCATTTCCCCATTTCTCAATGTGTAAATAAGAGGATTCAACAGTGGGGTAAAAATTGTGTAAAACACAGACAGAAGCTTGTCCGCAGAGAATCTACTGAAAGGCCACACGTAAATGAAAATGCAAGGCCCAAAGAATAGTGTAACCACCATGATGTGTGCAGAGCAAGTAGAGAGAGCTTTGAGTACCCCATCTGCAGAGCGACTCCAGACCGTGAGCAGGATGTGACCATAAGAGACCATGAGAAGTAGAAAACAGCTGAGGGAGAGCAGACCGCTGTCTGAAATCATAAGTATGCCCAGGACATAGGTGTCTGTGCAGGAAAGTTTGATCACCAGAGGGAGGTCACAGAAAAAACTGTCAACCTCGTTGGGGCCACAGTAAGGTAAATTCACGGTAAAAGCTATTTGACTGATGGAGTGCAGAAACCCAGTGACCCACGAAGCCAATACCAGCTTGATGCAAGTCTGCCTGCTCATCATTGACATGTAATGTAAGGGCTTGCATATGGCCACGTACCTGTCATAGGCCATAGTGACTAGCAACACCATCTCAGCCCCACCAGTAAAGTGCAAGAGAAAGATCTGAACCATACATCCTTCAAAGGAGATGAGCTTCTGAGCACTAAGGAAGTCTGAAATCATCTTGGGAGTGGCAAACGAGGCCAGCCACATGTCTAGGAAAGACAGATTCCCCAGCAAGAAGTACATAGGGGAGGAGTGCAAGTTGGGGGCAGAAAGGACAGTAATCACAATGAAGAGATTACCCATCATGATGGCCAAATAGATCCCAGAGAAAAATATAAAGAAAAAAATCTGCAGGTGTTGTGAAGGGCAGAGTCCATGCAACACAAATTCTGATACCACAGAATAATTCTGGAGGACCATGTGTAACGTTTTGGATTCTGGTCTGAATCTATAAAAATGAAATAAAATATTGAGATTTATATCAAGATAAACAAACATGGAGGATGCTATGCTATGTAAAATAAGCCAGTCTAGAAAGACAAACATTGTTACGTACAGAATCTGAAAACACTGAATTTATAAAAATAAATAGTAATTTGTTACAAGATTGAGAGTGAAGTGCAGGTTGTGATAAAGTATGACAAAGGACATGAGATTTAGTTTATCAGGAACAATAAGTTCAAGAGATTTGTTTCCCTTGGGAAAACAGAAATATACTGTACATTCAACTTCCTAAATGCCAGGTATGGTGGTGCATGCTTTACTCACAGCACTCAGGAGGCAGAGCCAGGTCAGTGTCTGTGAGAAAGAGTCCAGCTTAGTCTACTCAGCGAGTTTCAGGCTAACTGGGGCTACACGAAGACACTGTCTCAAAAAAAGAAACTACAAATGATGAAAGACAAAACCCAAAACCACAATAGCTGAGAGTATATTTTAATGTTCTCATTGGGATATTGGTAAGTGTATAACATGTGTTAAAAGATTGATATTAAGTACATACATGAGAAGATGGTGTGTATCATGTGTTGTCAACTTCAAAAGGAAAGGAGGAAGTAGCATCAGACCTCAACATGGAGTGGAGAGGGTTCCCGGGCCCCCTCCACCTGAGGAATTGTGGGTAGTTCATGTTCCTGGGGAAGGGAAATTCACTTTCTCTAAGCGTGTAGTCACTTGGTAAGTTGTCTATGTTCCAGTGGATGAGCCCATGCCCATACAAATGTGGACTGTGCAAAGTGGACTTGGTTAAAACATCAATCAATCAATCAATCAATTAATAAATCAATCCATCAATCCATCATCAATCTAGAATAAAGACATGGAATCAGGAAGGACATGAGGTGTCAGGAAGGTACTGGGTAGAATTGGAGGAGGGGGTGGGGTAAGGATATGCTTAAGACATAATGTATACATGTATGAAATTTTCAAAGAATAAATAGAAATGTTAAACAGGAAAGAAAGAAGACAGGAGGGAGGAAGGAACAAAAGGGAAAGGAGGTGGGAAGGAAGAAGTGCTAGTATAAGTAAATTTCTGGGCATATGAACTTGATCAATTAGACATTACCTCAATATAATTTTAATATGTTTAAGAGAACCTACATATAATGTATGGAAGATGATTTTAGAAGTTAAAACTAGTATGCATGTTTGCTCTTTCAGACTTCTCTATTTATGAAGACAAAAGGAAAACAAATCATCCAAACCATTTTGACGGGTATCTATATCTGTCTAAACATCAGTCAACATGGATATTAGATTTCAAGAGAAGAGAATAGTTGATGATGAAGTTTAGAGGAAAATTCTGTTAGCAAGAGTAAATAAATAAATGTTCTGTATATAAAAGTTCTTAAAGTTCATGTATAAATATAGGCTAGCTCACAGATCTAGAACACAAATTCTGTATACTTAGACATTTTAAAATATATATTTTATTGTTTATGCATTTCATAAAATAGATCTTAATCAAATTTGGACTCTGCACTCCATCCATGCTCCCATAACCCCACAAGACTCCGTGCATTTCTTATATATGTTAAATCCTATTGAGTCAAGAATTTGCACCCATATGTCCCTTTGTGCAAGTTCATCCACTACAATCTAGTTGGCCTATCCAGTGTCACTCCCTTAAAGAAGGTCTACTCTCCCTCTCCCAGAAGTAACCAGTGGACAGTACTACCTTAGCTAGGATTGGAGCCTACTGCTCATTTCTCTTGTTCTATGCTGAGTTCTTGTCTAAAACTTAGGCTTTTATGGCTTTCTGTGTGCATCACACTGTTATATGACAAATTTTCATTGTTGACATTTGAGGGATGTGCTAGTATTCTCTGCCCTCTGTTCTGTTATTTGTCATGAGCCTTAGATATAAAGGTTCTACTGTAGATGTCACTTAGAGCTGGGCATCTGTATGCTTAGAAATTTTATGGTAGTGTCACTACTGTATTATATCTGTTTTATTCAATTCCTTTTGTCATATTCTTTTTTTTTTAACTTTTTTTATTGATGCTTTGTGTATTTCATGCATCATTTTCCAAATCAGTTCAGGCGTATATCCCCTTCCCTTCACCCCTCCCCACCCCTACCCATCCCAGATCATGCGTTCTGCCGTAACTTTCCTGCATCTTTCTGGTTTTTTTTTTTTGTTGTTTTGTTTTCATTTTTTTTTAACAATAAGTGATAATTTGTGATTACAAGCTTTGAGGAAATTTTGAAAAGATGGCATAACTACATAAAGAAACTTATTAAAATGAATGAAGAGCAAAATTTTTATATATTGTTAACTTTTGCCCTCTATTTGCAAGGACAGCCTAAAAATCATAAACCTTTTCTTCTTGCATAATTAGCAAATAGAAAAGTGGCAGGGTTCACTTACAAAATAGTTTAAAAACTCAAAAATTATAGGATGTAATAAAACTCCAGAAAGAGTAGCAATGGAGAGAAACTGAGAGAGAGAGAGAGAGAGAGAGAGAGAGAGAGAGAGAGAGAGATTCTTATCCCATTATAAGATATAGGCTATTATTTATATATCTTTAAATTTTGGTATTGTTTATTTTTATGTTATAATTATATGAGAACTTTTTACTTTTGTGATTTACATATTGGGTAAAACAATTGGTTAAAGAAAAGAAAATGGTGATGTATTTTATTGTGATGTTTCTGATTAAATGCAACAGATTTGTTTCAGATATTCATCTTTCATTATGAATTAAAGCTCAGTTCAAAATAACACTTCCTAAAGACAAAGACAGTTAATGTTTCTCCTGTGTTAAGGCTTCTTGGAATTCCTTTTCATATTTTTTCTTTTATCTCAATTTTCTAAGGTCTAATTTTCCTACCATAAAATTTGAAGCACAAATCAAGCCTCCTCTTCTTCCCCCTCCTCTTCCTCATACTCCTCTTCTTCTTCTATATACTAGACAGTTTCTTACCCTGTAGCCCAGGCTGGCTCAGAACCCAATTTGAAGGTCTGCCTGGCCTTGAACTCTCACCATCTTCATCTTTCAGACTATCAAGAGCTGGGAGATCAGCTTTAGGACCATCATACCTGGCTCTTGCTCTTCATTTGGAGTCTTGCAACTTCAGTAGTTCTTAGAAATTTCAAGACAGTCGGGCTGTTATTTTCCTGCTTATTTGCTCATGTAAATCTCACCCATTGAGATTACCTCTGTATAAAAAGAAGACTGCTTTTCTTCTCCATTCAGTGTGAAACTAATCAACTCAAAGGGAAATAAGTTAACCTGGCCTCAAAATCTGTCCGCATCTTCAAGATCTTTATTGTTATTATTTTCCTTAATTATTTCTTTGAAATTTAAAAGTCATTGATGTAACTCATATACAGATATATTATTGTTCATTTATTACCTCTGAGATGAATTTGATGTGACTGAAATAGAAGAGATCTTTTAAGTCATTGTGACAAGTAACACAACCTAAAATCTCTGTGATAATTTGGGGGGAGAACTGCACATACATAGAGTGACTGACTGATCAATTCCACATGCTGTGTTGAAATATGCCATTCTGAAATTCCAGATGAAGCAGGAGAGGAGGCATGGGACTCATTAGGAATTCTTTGTAAGCAATGGACTGGGGCCTTGTTCTCCTCTATAAGAGGATGATATTGCACACACCTACTTAAAATTTTTATTGTGGGGCTGGAGAGATGGCCTAGCAGTTAAGAGCACCAACTGCTCTTGCAGAGGACCCGGGTTCGATCCCCAGTACCCACATGGTGGCTGAGAACTTTCTTTAACTCCAGTTCCAGGGGAATCCGACACCCTCTTCTTAACCTCTGTGGCACTGCATGACACAGGTGCACAAACCAACATGCAGACAGTACATCCATACACATAAAAAATAAAAATAAAAATTTTTTTAATTATTGCTACTTACATTTGTAAATACAAATGTACATTTGTATTGTACAATTACATTATAGATTTAATATAACTGTTTTATAATAGCTATGTATAGAATTTTTCAACAAAAATTTTATGATAGATACGGAACCATCCTGCCTAAAGCTTTTTTCCTAAAAGCAGATCTTTTATAAAAATTGAATATAGCATGAAAAATAAGGCGTTTCATATGATTTCTAGAGGGAAATGCTTCACAATATCACAGAGACATTTTCCCCTACATGGACCTCAGCTGGACTGTCCACCAGATTGTCATGCTGCCTGGGGCGATCAGAAGTGACTGTCCACCAGACTCTCATACTGCCTGAGGCGATCAGAAGTGACTGTCCACCGGACTGGCATGCTGCCTGGGGCGATCAGAAGTGACTGTCCACCAGACTCTCATGCTGCCTGAGGCGATCAGAAGTGACTGTCCACCGGACTGGCATGCTGCCTGGGGCGATCAGAAGTGACTGTCCACTGGACTGGCATGCTGCCTGGGGCAATCAGAAATGACTGTCCACCGGACTGTCATGCTGCCTGGGGCGATCAGAAGTGACTGTCCACCGGACTGTCATGCTACCTGGGGCGATCAGAAGTGACTTTGAGTGAGTTCTAAAGGGGGTTGAGATCTCAGAATCATTTTTGTCATTCTGTAACTTTCATAGCTACACTACATTAAAAATTCATTGAAAATTTTTGTAATTAGATTCTATTCCTTTTTTTTAAACATTTTTTATTGATGCTTTGTGCATTTCATACATCATTTTCCAATTCAGTTCAGGCATATTTCCCTTTCCCTTCCCCCCCGACCCCACCCCAACCGAGATCATGCACTCTGCCATAACTGTCCTGCATATTTTTCTCAGTTTTTTTTTCATTTTTTAGCTATAAGTGATAATCCATGAGTACAAGCATCCTTCATGTAAAATGAATTTGCAGGCTGTTGTGCCAAACCCCCCACAGCCCCACCTTCCAGCGTGTGGTGAGGGGTTGTATGTTCAATCAGGTTGATCAAATGAGTGTCCAGACTACATTGCTGTAGTTTCACCATTCACCCCAATCGCAGCCCTTACATTCTACCACGCCCCCTCTTCCGCAGATTATTCCCTGAGTCAAGCAAGACTCCACCGTCAGCATCAGCTACACCTCACCTGCCTGGAAATACTGTGCAGCAGAGGCAGCCATATGGCTGTATATCCCAAATCTAATTGGCTATTGGCTCTCTCCTTGGAGGAATAACCCATGGCTGATGCCACAAGCTTACATCCTCTACAGGTTAGGAGATCTCATAAGCCACAGTAAGACCCTGTCATACTTAACAGGAAAAAATGTAATTCATGGATCAACATACCATCTAAATATATGTGTCTATACCAAAGTAACCTACCATAACTATTAATGCTGTTTAAATACCTATATATCTAATTGCTTGTGCTTCGTTAGTAGGATCGAAAGGTTATTCCTGGACAAATTGTCAGCCCATGAAAGGAAACAGCCAGAATTGACCAGAGTCCAAGACAACAGCTCCAGAGAGAGTGGACTGATCTGCTTCTCATCCACCTGTGCCCCTTTTCTAAGCCCAGAGATTCTATTCCTTTTAGGTTTGCACTTTAAATCAGAAGCTAAAAGCCACTGTGGATACCATTAATAGAATCACAAATCAAGAATTCCCCACTAGCCAGGTTCTGGTATCCATCCTAACCTATGTATTACATGCCACAAACTTTACCTTTCTTTGTGATCATTTCCTTTCTTCTGCCCATGAACATGCTCACCAGTAAATCTAAAATATAACTGAATTGAAACTAGTAACTTATAGAGGTTAAGTGGGTGAAATAAATTTACTCTTATTTGCTATTGAGTCAAAGATATTTCAAATTAGATTTGGGTAATAGGAGCACAACCCTGTATATATACTGGAAACCATTGAATTGCATATTTAAAATTAGTAAATTTGTGGTATAAACTAATAACAAATAAAGCCTTTTAAAAGTAGATGCAGGTCTTAGCGCCATCTTCTTTGAAACGCCTGCGCCATGAGAGCGAGGTGGAGGAAGAAACGAATGCTCAGGCTGAAGTGCAACAGAAGAAAGATGAAGCAGAGGTCAAAGAAAACGAAGCTGTGCACCCAGGGAGGCTGCAGAAGTGAGGAATGCCGAGCCCCTGGCGCTGGTGCAAACCCTCTGACTGGACTACTATCGAGAATGCATCCCACTGGATCTGGAACTTCATCCATTGCCAGGACCACCCACCACTGGGAGCTGCCCTGCTACACCCAAACGGCCCCCGCTGCCCTCTCCCTGGACCTGTGGCATTCTGGACTAGTACTGTTCTCACTTGTGGCCAAGTGTAATCGTGTACAATAAATCATCTTTTGCTGTCTCAAAAAAAAGTAGATGCTAAAATAAATGTAATACAATACAATTATAATTTCAAAGACTTTTAAAATATAATGAAATAAATGTTAAAAACAGAATCAGAAAAAAATGAGATTGATATTATAAATAAGTGCCCAGGACTTTAAAAAATATAGCTACATAAATAGATATAACTAACAATAATACATTTAATTTTGACTGAAAAGTTATTATAGTATAATAGACCATAGTATAATGGAAAAGACACTGAAATAAAGTACTCTGCTTTTACTATTATCTTAAGACATTTGTTTGAATATCTCACAAATGGTCTTTACTCACCTGCAGCTAAGGGACTCCCAACAGTGAAGATTGACAAAATGCAATCTTGCAGCTACTATGCTTAATGGAACTTTGAAAATACAAATATTTTCATTCCAGAGAAAATTTCTTATTGTCTTTTTCCTGTCTCTTAAAAAGAATGTAGGAAAAGCATAATTTTACAGAACTAAAAAACTTCAGTCTTGACCTTTCTGGGCACGACATATAAATAAACACACACACACAGAGTCTTCATTCCCATTAATTTAAGAAATCCTTTAATGATGGGCGGGTGCATCTGTGTTCATCTGCCATAAGGGAATCTGGGGCAAACCCATTTTCACATAGAAATTTGTAGTAATGAATTATGATCATTTCTCCAGAGAACAGAGAAAGAAAATATTAAAGATGGTCACATGACAGAATCATAATTGAAATTTCAACATTTCAATGGAATAATGATATAATTCTCCAATTATAATTGAGTATAAAATATTTTCCTTTAAATAAATTAACTAGTTGCATCATAAAAACATAAAGAAAAGTTGCTTATTCTGCATATTCTTCATGTAAGTTTCATCCCGCAGAACACCTCAGAGTAGATACAGTCACACTGGAAACAATTAGAATGTGCCAAAATAGTAGACAACTTTTGATTTAAAAGGTTAGGAGAAGTGAAACTTTCTCTGGTCTGGATGACTGTATATATGATTTATTATCAGAAGCCTCTTCACTTAAAATCTTTTAAGCTCACTGTAGCTTCTTCTGCTAAAGGCTCTTTGCTGATGACATACAAACAGAGCATGTGATAGAAGAATGTGATCTTTACACCTGTTCACAGTAGTTTCACTTTTGTCGATGTGTAATCACAATGAAATTCATAAGAAATTTACCACAAAGACAGCATTTGAATACAGTAAAATTTCTCCAGTTTAAGTTGACATTGGATGGGTTTTATCAAAATTGAGCTTCAAGATCTAAGTTCTGTGTCCGTATTTCAATATTGTTTTAAAAAATTACAGACGTAGGCTACTAGCTTCAGTGCTGTTTATTTCTGGAATGTAGTTATTAGAAAAGGATACACACACATATATATTTATATATACACATAATTTTAGACAGGTTTATAACAACTGGCTGAGATGAATATTTAATGGAGGATAAGGAAGGAATTGGTAAAATTTGATAGTTAATCATATATGTTAATTTAGTGGGTGTTTTGGCTGACATATTTTTAAGTCGTTTAGCCCTAAGCAAAAAGATCTGTTGTCCATTATGTAGATTGAAATGTTGTCCATTATGTAGATTGAAAGCTTGATTCAATTACTTGAAAGACTGGATAGAAAAAGTAGAGCTTTCTCAAGTGAGAAGACAAAATTCTGTTTCCTGCCCTGGCTTGTCCTGTCCTCTCCTTCCTCTGCTGTCTTCTCCTCACCTTTTCTCTAGCTCCTTCTCTCTCTCTACATCTCCATCCTAGTATCTGCCCATCTCCATCTCTCTTATGTGTGTGTGTTTGTGTGTGTGTGTGTGTTGTGGTTCTCTAGAGAAACCTAATACACTAAATATGAAATCAACAATAGAAGCATATAGAAAGTAGAAAGATATTTTTATATGTGTATGTATATATTTATGTACATATATAACTATGTATATATGTATATATACTGTAGCAGTACAAGTTGGGGAGAACAACAACAAAAGAACTGAAAAAAACTCTGGAAAGACTCAGAAAAAGATGCAGGACATATGTGGCAGAGTGCAGGGACTCGAGTGGGGTGGGGGGGCATGGAAAGGGAAGCAACTCTAGATTTGATTGAGAAATGATATATGACTTATGGAAAAGTTTAATAACAATAAAAATACACAGAAAAAAGAAAGTAGAAAGATATAAAAATACATTAAATATTCTTATTTCACAGTGCATCATCATAATAGCAGAAACTCAAGCATATACTGGCTAACTCTGTTCCAAAGTATGTTCCACTGGGTCACTATATAGATTTATACAGACTGCTCAGAGATAAAACCAACTGATCAAAATGTTTGTGGGTCCTCATGTAGCCCGTGCTGTGCTAAAGTTGTCTGATAAACCATGCAGTCCTGTGAGAGAGTCTGACAAGGTTAAACTCACCTGTTTTCATATACATACTGTGGAATCTTTGTGCATTTCATGCAATTCATATTAATCATATTTAAGCCCCCTCATCTATCAGCACCAGTCTTTATAAAGCTCCAATTTTTCTGCTGCAAAACTTATAATATTTCAGTGTTGTAGACTAACAATATTAATACAGAAAATGTATAGAAATAAATCCTAAAGAGAAAGGCAAATGAACACAGGGAAATGTATAAAATCAGAGTAAGATAGGCAAATTTATAGAGCCTCAATCCTTGTCAAATAAAAACAAATAACAGATCATTTTAGTCATGTATCAAATTTAGAATAACTACAACAAACTTTTGCTAAGGTATAATGAAACTGCATAATCTAATAAAAGTAGCCACACACATATTCCTCAGTTACAGAATGAAGTTGAGCAAGTTAGTATTCATAAAATCTAAAAGGTTAACACAACTGGTCCTGATTTATAGATGAGGAAATAGACACTAAAAATTTAGCAGAAGAAATTTCAATAGCAGATTCTAGACACCACATTCCCAAAATAACAATTTTCCTCCTTTTTCAGCAAATTTTTAATACTTAGTAAGTATTCTTTAAGGAATCAGTAAGATTCTTTTCAGGTGCTTTGAAAATATATAAAAAGCTCTAAAAAGAATGGCAATAGATAATAATCTAGACATTCTCATGCTATAAGATGTCTCTTTGATCCCAGCACTCAGGGAGACAGAGAGAGGAGTAACTCTGTGAGTCCAAGGCCAGCCTTGTCTAGAGAAAGTGAGTTCCAGGCCATTTGGGGCTACAGGGAGACCCTGTCTCCAAAAGAACAAAAAAAAAAAGGAAAGAAAAAAGAAAACAAGATACCTATTACCTATATGTGGTTATTGATTAGTAGATCAAAAGTAAAAGCAATTTAAATTTGTCACAGTGATTAAAATCAAAGTGTCTGTAAGATTGAAGATGGTACAACATGACAAAATGTTTTTAAATAACGATCATTTCAACATATGAATCTTGATCAAGTTGGTCTGTGAAGTTTTGCTTCATTTACCACATTAACCTACCCTTACAACAAACAGCTATCTCTTTTTCAAGAATCTCAACTATTTTTGTGGGAAAGCCATTTCACAATCAGCAAGGTATAGAAAATACTTTCCAAGAATTCACTGGATGCTGAAGCACAAATTTTATGGTATATGAATAAATAAACATTTCTTATTTTCACCTGGGAAGATGGAACCTCAACTGAGGAACCTCTTCCATCAGATGGGCCCATGGCCACATCTGTGAGGTATTTTACTGATTGCTAATTGATTTACAAGGACCCAGCTCATGATGTACAGTACCATTCCTGAGCCATAAGCGTGGGCTGTGTAAGAAAGCCGAGCAGGCCACAGAAGCAAGTCATTAAGGAACTTTCCTCCTTGGCTTCTGTGTTCCTCTATGTTCATTCTTGAGCTCCTCCTTGCCCTGGCTTGATGGTGGGCTACAACCTGTAAGCCGAAGTAAACCTCCTGATAAGTTGTCTTTGGGAAGTGTTTTATCATACCAATAGGAGTCAAATTAGAATAACACTTTAAATTCCAGTGCATGGTTTCCAGTGCAATGAGAACAGACAAACCCCAACCTACAGTGCTTTGACTTATGCAAACTTTCATGCGAAGGTACATTCACATGTACATTTAGTAGAAATTGAGACTCAAATATTGAACATTAGTCTTTTCCTACCCTAAAGGAATATGATACAGTATTCTCAGGATGCTGTGTAGCAGCAGCTAGCCACAGAACCCAGTTCCCTCTACAATCCCAAAGAGAAAGAACCATTTTCCTACAGTGTTCCATATTGGTAAGTGTGATTTTTCATTAGGTTGGAAATCATATGCTTAGAAAACTTAGAGTTAGAATTCAATTACTCAGAATAGTTGCAATTTAAGATAAATATTTTTGAAGTTTAACCCCACTTTAAGTCAAAGAGAATCTGTGGAATCAAAGTGAAGTGTGAAATTTTAAATGAAACATAAGATGTAATAGGGATCTTGGGCCCAAGCCTCTTCCTGTTGCTGTTGCAGGACATCGCCCTACTACCCTGGTGGGGTAACTGGTTCCCGCCCACTGGGTCATCATCCTTATGCTTTGGGCCATACCCATTCTCACTGCTCCGTGGCTCACATCTCCAATAAGCTAGTCAGGACTGGTCTACCCTATCCCCATCCACTCTCCTTGTGCCTAAGCCCCATCCCATTGTGTCTGCTGGTGAACTATTTGCTTACTAGCAACTAGCCTGTTGAGTTAGCTGGATTCCACCCACCCATCCTAAGGCAGAGATACTTCCACAGTCATGTTTGTTGCTGCTTTTTTCATAATAGCTAAAAAATGAAAAGAGCCTAAATGTCACCTAAAATGACGAATTTGTAATGAAAATGTCGTACATTTACATAATGGATTTATACTCAGTAGTGAAAAAGCACAAAATTATGACATTTTCAGGTAAATGGATGGAGCTAGGAGCTATTATACTATGTAGCATAGACTCAGAAAATCAAGTAACTTATGTTTTGTCTCATTTGTTGATCTTAGCTCCAATCCTTAGTATGAGTATATATGCTCATGTAACCTCAGGAGCCAGGAAATGGAAAGGAACCAGGTGGAGTGTGGAAAAGACAGAACTTGAAAAAGGGGGCTAGTCAGACATAAGTATTATCAAGTAGGAAGTGAAGGAAATGGGGGTAATTTAACTGGGGAGAGATTAGGAATGTATTATATACAGAGGTAGAGACAGGAAAGATAGCACTTAGCTTATCAAAACCCAAGGGAAATGTATTAGTTCAAAAGCTTATGTGTAGAGCTGAGGGATAGATTTAAAAAATGCCAGGTGGGAGAAACCTCCCTTTGAGTTGTTGGTCAGAGCAGGCCAAGAGACTCCCCAAATAACATGGACTATTGCTACAGCGCTTGAACTTTAAGTTAAGTTTCTATTGCTGAAGACAGGACATACTTTGGCACAGGACTTGGAACTACTGAACTTGAACTGACCTGGATGCCTCCTCCTTGAACACTAGCTGTTGTCATAATATCAGAGGAAACTATGCAAACCGCTAAGGGAGAAAACAAATTAATGGTCCTATCCAGTTATAAAGCCTAGTGAACATAAATGACTGGCCCAAAAAGTGATCTCTATGGGTGCAGTTGTGGCACTTTTTCCTTGAGGTCAATCAGTTGCTGTGTAATTTACTTAAGGATCACACAATTAGAGAGAACTTATGTGTGATACTATAAGTAAAGTACAAATACACATGGCTAGAGATCTCAAGACCCTACAGAAAACTTTGTTATATCCCTAGACCAGTGTAATTTCTTAATGTAGTTTAAATATGTATCCTTATATTTACAGACAGTGTAAATCGCTGCACTTATCAAAAGCTTCTTTTTGCAACAGGTGGAGATAACTACAAAGTTCTACAACTGGTGAAAGGCAGGAGTAAGTGTGTATGAGTTGCTGAGCCCCAAGTGTCACATCCCCAGTGCAACCTGCACAACTGTCTCAGGGAACATACCTCTCAACTCTCACCAGCAAAGCCTCCTTATGTAACAGATGGCAAGTAGCCCAGAAAGGAACTGTCAAAGTGCATTAACAAGGAGACCTCAGAGTCCTTGTCCCTTGGTAGGACACCTGTAACAAATCACTGTTACCCAAGGCACAGGGACATTGTGGAAGAAGGGACAGAAAGATTTTTGTTTTCTTGAAGTACATTCATGTCTTCTTTGGATTGTTGACAAAGAATTTTCTGAAATATAAATATATATATTTTCCAATAAGAGGATAATATGGAAATTGAAAAGGTCTCTCATTTTAAAATACACTTAGTGGGCTGGAGAGATGGCCTAGTGGTTAAGAGTGCTGACTGCGGGGGGCTGGAGAGATAGCCTAGCGGTTAAGAGTACCGACGCTCTTGCAGAGGACCCGGGTTCGATCCCCAGCACCCACATGGCGGCTAAGAACCGTCTGTAACTCCAATTCCAGGAGAACTCCAGTTCCAGGGGAATCCGAGACCCTCTTCTGACCTCCGCGGCATTGCACGACACGGGTGCACAGACCTGCATGCAGACAATACATTCATACACATGCAAAAATAAATAATAATAAAAAAAAAATTAAAAAAAAAAAAAGAGTGCCGACTGCTTTTGCAGAAGACCCAGGTTCGATCCCCAGCACCCACATGGCGGCTGAGAACCATCTTTAACTCCAGTTCCAGAGGAATCTGACACCCTCTTCTGACCTCCTTGGCATTGCAGGACACGAGTGCACAAACCTACATGCAGACAGTACATTCATACACATGAAAAATAAATAAAATTTAAAAAATATTTAATAAAATAAAGTACACTTAGCACAGTCTTTATGTTGTTGTTGTTCCCTCCCTTTTGTATTGCTCCAAAATATGCTTATAAAACCATCACATATGTATCAAAATTATGACCTCCAAGAAGAAACTGTATGTTAATTCCAAAATATGTTTAAGCATTCACATTTTCCCCTTTAATTTTATATTATTCTAAGATATGAATGCATACCTTCCACCTATATACAGTAATTACAGAGTGAAAATAAGTGGTAGGTCAATTCTAGAGACCATTAAGAGAATCATATTATGACAGCACATTTGTTTTCAGATAAAAATAAATATAACAAGGGCTGGAGAGATAGTCTAGTGGTTAAGAGCACCGACTGCTCTTGCAGAGGACCGGGATTCTATCCCCAGCACCCACATGGTGGCTGAAAACCGTCATTAACTCCAGTTCCAGGGGTATCCAACACCCTCTGCAGCATAACACGACACGGGTGCACCAATCTACATGCAGACAATACATTCATACACATATGAAAATAAATTAAAAAATTAAAAAAATGTTTAAAAAACAAAATAAAACAAAATGAAAAATATAACAGTAATATTGTTCGGCTTGCCTTTCAACTGGGGATTTGGTGTTAGCATCCAAAAATGAGGGTAACCATTTTTGAAGTCACATTTTCCTCCTTTAATTTTATATTACTCTAAAGTATGCATACATACCTTCCCCCATATACCACAATTACAAAGTCCGAAGATAAGTGGTAGGTTAATTCTAGATCCAATCAAGGTATTCACCTTATAGTGGTACAGTTGCTTTCAGGAAAAAGAAAATATTGCTGTTTGCCTTACTACTAGGTATTTGGTGCTAGCATTCACAGATGAGGGATACCATTTGTCCTTTGTTTTTCTGTGACTGTGTTACTTCACTTAGCATAATGTCTTCCAGTCCCATCCATTTACCTGTAAAGTTCATGATGTCATCTTTCTCTACTGTTGCATAGAACTCCATTGTGTAGATGTACTACATTTTCTCTATCCACTCATTGGTTGAGGGACACTTGGGTTGCTTTCAACTCTTTGCTATTGTGAAGAGAAATGCAATAAATATAGATGTGCATGTATCTCTGTGATAGAATGAGTCTTGTGGGTATATACCCAGGAGAGGTATGATTGGGTCAGGTGGTAAGCTCATTTTGAGTCTTTTAAGGATTCTCCACACTGCTTTCCATAGTGGTTGTATGAGTTTACATTCCCACCAGCAGTGGATGAGTGTTCCCCTTTCCCCACAACTTCTCCAGCATTTGGTGTCTTTTGTTTTCAGATCTTAGCCAGTCTTATTGGAGTGAGATGATATCTTAAAGTGGTTTTAATTTGAATTTTCTTTTTTTTTCTTTAATTTTATTTATTTATTTTTTTGTATGTGTATGAATGTACTGTCTACATGTAGGTTTGTGCACCCATGTTGTGCAATGCCGTGGAGGTCAGAAGAGGGTGTCGGATTCCCCTGGAACTGGAGTTCTCCTGGAATTGGAGTTACAGATGGTTCTCAGCTGCCATGTGGGTGCTGGGGATCGAACCCGGGTCCTCTTCAAGAGCAGTCGGAGCTCTTAACTGCTAGGCCATCTCTCCAGCCTCTAATTTGAATTTTCTTAATTATTAATGATGTGGAACACTTTTTAAGATGTTTCTCAGCCATCTTTATTTCATCACTTACGAAGTTTCTGTTCAGCTCTTTACACCATCTTTGAGTGGGTCATTTGTTTTCTTCTTTGTTTTATGAGTAGTTTATATATTCTGGATGTTAATGCTCTGTCAGATGTATCACTGGTGAAGATTTCCTCCCACTCTGTGGGTTTTCTCTTCAGTTCATTGATTCGTTCTTTCACTGTACAGAAGCTTTGAGTTTAATGAGATCCCAATTGTCAACTTTTGACCTTATTTCCTGTGCAGCTGCTGTTTGATTTAGAAAGTCTTTTCATGAACCTATGTCTTGTAGGTTGCTGCCAACATTTTATTCTATCACCTTCAGAGTTTGGGTTTTCATGTTGAGGTCTTTGATCCATTTGGAGTTGATTTTTGTACAGGGTGAGAGGTAGGGGTTTAATTTTATTCTTCTACAAATAGTGATCCAGTTTTGCCAGCACCATTTCCTGAAGAAGCTGTCTTTCCTCCATTGAGTCTTTTGGGCACCTTTGTCAAATATGAGGTTGCTGAAATTGTATGTGCACAAGTTTTGATCATCAGTCTTGTTCCATTGATCTATGGATCTGATTTTGTGCCAGTACCAGGCTGTCTGTTTTTATGATGATAGCCCTGTAATATAGTTTGAAGTCTGGTGTACTGATTCCCCCCCCCCCCCACGTACTGACTGATACAGTTAAATTCTGCACAAAACAACAAACCTAGTGAAAAAGTTTGGAAAGACTGAGAGAAAGATGCAAGGCACGTATGGCAGAAGGCATGACCTGGGGGGGCAGGGAGAGGGGAATGTGTCTAAATTGTACTGAAAGATAATGCATGAAATACACAAATCATCAATAAAAATAAATTAAAAGTAGAATAGGTTATACATAGAGAGACATCTTTTCTAAATGTTTGGTACATTTTGTGTTACATAATTATGCAACACAAAAGAATGAGAATTTTTTAAAAAGCCAGTGCATGCCTTTAATCCTAGCACTCTGGAGGCAGAAGCAGGTGGATCTTTGTGAGTTCAAGGCCAACCTGGTCTAAAGAGTGAGTTTCAGGACAGCTGGGGCTACAGGGAGACCCTGTCTACAAAAAAAAAAATGAGAATTTAAATGGTTGTTTGGCTGTGTTATATTAGTTCTGAAATGTAATGATGTACAATATTGAAATTCCAAGCTCTACTTGACATTATACAACAGTCTACAATTGGAATAAATATTTTTATATAAAAAGTTATTTAACTTCAAAAAATAAAATACAATTAGCACAAATTCTTAACATGAATGTTGACTATTAAAAGAATATTATTTGAGGCATATTGATTAAAAATACTTTTATTAATTATTTTCTTCGATACTTTCATAGATGTACATAATGAATTTTGGTCATTTTCACTTCCATTACTCTCACACACATATAGGACTTTCTTCTTCTGGAAAACTCCCATCTTACTGTGATATCATTTTTCAGTTACCTACTGAATGTAATTATGGTTGCTCATATGGTTATCTACTGAATCATGGCAACCTATCAGCAGCTGTGGTGGGACTCTGTCTTGCTACTTACATGTTTGCATCCTAGATGTCCTCATTCAATTTTGGAATAGGAGTTATTTTTAATGTGATAACAGAGACATACATTACCAAAGTATACAGGTTGTTTCAAAGTATACAGGTTGTTTGGTGAATTTGCATCCTCATTATATTTTCTGGACAAAGGAACATGGAAATGAGACAGAACATTCCTTATTCTTTTTGCCCAGATAGCTTTGTTAAGCCTGATACCAATGTGCACATCTGGAGTACACATCTCCTTCTTGGAGAATTTCTGGATTTTTTGAGTGCTGTTGAGTTTAATGAGGTTCCACTTATCAATTATTGACCTTATTTCCTTTGCATCTTCTGTCTCATTTAGAAAGTCTTTTCCTACATCTCTATGTTGTAGGTTACTGGCCAACATTTTCTTCTATCATTTTCAGTTTCAGGTTTCATATTGAGGTCTTTGATCCATTTGGAGTTGATTTTTGTACAGGGTGAAAGGTAGGGTTATTTTTCCTGAAAATTCCATGATGTCATTTCCTTAGCGCTGAGTAGAACTCCATTGTGTAAATGTGCCACATTTTCACTATCCACTCTTCAGTTGAGGGACAGTTACATTGCTTCCAGTTCTCAGCTATTGTGAAAAGATCAGCATCAACCATGGATGTGCAATTATCTCTGCAACAGGATTAATCTTTTGGACATATGCCAAGGAGTAGTATAACCAGGTCAAATGGTAGGTTACTTTTTAGATCTTTAAGAGTTCTCCACAGTGTTTTCCATGGGATTCAAATGAGCTTGCAATCCCACCAGCAGTGAATGAGCATTCCCTTCTCCCCACAGTCTCTCCAGCATTTGGTATCATTTGTTTTCTTAATTTTGGCCAGTTTAAGGAAGATTAAATGGATTGTTAAGATGAAATGTTTATAATTTGCCTTTCCCTAATTGCTAATGATTTTGAACTTTATTTATTTATTTATTTATTTATTTATTTATTTATTTAGGTCTTTTTCAAGACAGGGTCTCCCTGTAGCCCCAGCTATCCTGGAACTCACTCTGTAGACCAGGCTGGCCTTGAACTCATAAAGATCCGCCTGCCTCTGCCTCCCAAGTGCTAGGATTAAAGGCATACGCCACCATGCCCAGCTCCATTTTGAACACTTTTAAAGATGTTTCTGGGCACCAAGATGGCAATGGAGATGAGGCTTCCTAAGGCTCAAAAGCCCCTCAGTGAGAGCCTGGGCTGCTACTCCAAGAAACACCTAGTGGTGCTGGGGACATACATTGGGGAGGAGAAGCTTATCGCATCTGTGGCTGGCTCTGTGGAGAGAGTAAACAAGTTGATCTGTTTGAAAACTTTGAAAACCAGATACAATGGTGAAGTTGGACACATTGTTGTGGGGAGAATCACAGCGATTCAGCAGAAGAGGTGGGAGGTGGAGACCAATTCCAGGCTGGATTCTGTCTTGCTTCTTTCATCTATGAACCTACCCGGAGGAGAGCTGAGGAGAAGGACTGTGGAAGATGAGCTGGCCATGAGAGGCTTCTTGCAGGAGGGAGACCTCATTAGCGCTGAAGTCCAGGCAGTGTTCTCAGATGGAGCTGTGTCCCTGCGCATGAGGAGCCTCAAATACAGAAAGCTAGGCCAAGGAGTTTTAGTCCAGGTGTCGCCTTCTCTTGTGAAATGGCAGAAGACTCATTTCCATGTCTTGCCATGTGGTGCCTCAGTGATTCTGGGTAACAACCGCTTCATCTGGATCTACCCGACACCCGAGCACAAAGATTAGGATGCTGGAGGCTTCATTGCGAAGCTGGAGCCTGTCTCCCTTGCTGATCTAGAGGTGATATCCCAGCTCCAGTACTGCGTTGTCTTGCTGATCACTCAGAGGATGATGCTGTTTGACACCAACATCCTGTACTTCTATGAAGCCTCCCTCCAGCATCAGATCAAAGATATCTTAAAGCCAGAAATAATGGAGGAGATCGTGCTGGAAACGTTAGAGGCTTTTGGATCACGAAGGATGAGGCAGGCTCCTGAGGATGGGGTTGTGCACCTCTCTGGGGCAGTTTGGAAGTGACGCGGCTCCCACATGTGGCCCAGGGAGGAGTCAAGACTTCTTCATCTGCAGTGTGGCTAAGACGGACCTCTTCTGCTCTGAGACAAAGCCAGGGTGGGAGTGAAGGCTGGTTCAGTACAAGTGGTAGTGACAGGTCTTTCAGAGCAGTGTCTCAGCCAGATGACTTCTCATCCTGGGGTTGTAGAGTCTTCCAGTCACCATAATCCACACTGCACAGTGCCCCATGAAACTGCCCCAATAGAAACCATGGTGGCTGGGGACATAGCTTGGGGCAGATGTGCAAGGTCCTAGGTTCAATCCATAATCCGGGGGCAGGACAGCATGGCATTGCCAACCCCCAGATGATCTGCTTTGGCTTTCACTCCACCTCCTGTAAAGCACAAGTGTGTGACTGGGAACTGGAGCTGGTACAGTTAGGCTAGCAGCTGAGTGGACTGAGAATAAGGAGAACCATGCAGCCTTTGCCTGCTTGGAATTCACTTCTCACTGTGTGCCTTCTGTTGGATCTGAGGGATCTGGATCTTACATTGAGCCATCCTGCCCAACAGCACAGTTGGAAAAAGCTAGGCTATTGTCGATAACGGACGGAATGAGTATGTGTGCTTTTTGATGCTCTGTTAAGTGAAGAAAATAGAAAACTAGAGGTGGGAAGAGACAAGCTGTCTCCTTATGTAATTGAAGTAGCGACCTTTGTATAATGTAGAATTACCAAAGTCTTCACTTTGTTTTTCTGATGACGGGAAAATGGTGCCCTAGTCCAGAGTGGTGGTGTAGCCTGAGATCAAGGGGAGAGGCAGGAATCTGAAGCCAGTCTGGGCTGTGTAGTGAGACTGTCTTCACCAAGCAAAATTAAAAACGGTGCTCTGATTTTGAGTTTTTTTTTCAATTAACATTTAAGAATGTTTTTACATGTAAAAAAAGATGTTTCTTAGCCATCTTTATTTCTTCTTTTGAGAATTCTCTGTTCAAATCCTTAGCCTATCTGTTAATTGTGTCACTTGTACTCTTGATTCTTTATTTTTTGAGTTCTTTGTGTATTCTGGATGTTAAATCTCTGTGTTGCTGATGAAGACTTTTCTCCTACTCTGTGAGTTTTCTCTTCACTACTTTGGTTGTTTCTTTTGCTGTACAAAAGCTTTTCAGTTTAATGAGGTCCCACTTGTTGAAGTTTGGCCTTAATTCTTGTGCAACTGAAGAAAGTCCTTTCCTACACCTATATCTGGTTTATTAGAAAGTCCTTTCCTGCACCTATATCATGTATATTGCTGCCAATGTTTTCTTCTAGTAGTTTTGGAGTTTCAATTTTCCCATTGAAATCTTTGATCCATTTAGAGTTGACTTTGGTGCAAGGTGAAACATAAGTGTCTAGTTTCATTCTTCTACAGATGGAGATGCATTTTTCCAGCACCATTTGCTGAAGATGCTATCATTCTTCCAGTGAGTTTCCATGACCCCTTTGTCAAATATAAGGGGGCTGACATTGCATATATTCATGGTTTGGTCTGCAATTATGTTCTATCGAACTACAGGTCTATTTTTGTGCCAGTATCATGCTGATTTTATGGCTATAGCTCAGTAGTATAGTTTGAAATCTGGTATAGTAATTCACCCTGTATTGATCTTTGTGGTTAGGTTTTCCTTGGCCATCTGGGGTCCTTTCTGCTTCCATATGAATTTTAAGATGGTGTAATTCTATTTCTGTGAAGAATGTTATAGGGATTTTGATTGGGATTGCATTGAATCTATATTGCTTTTGGCACAATGGTCATTTTTACTATATTAATCCTTACAATCAATGAATATGGGATATCCTTTCATCTTCTAGTGTCATCCTCCATGTCTTCCTTTAGTCTTAAAATTTTCATAGTAGAGATCCTTAATGTCTTAGGTCAGGTTTATTCCAAGATATTTTTGAAGATATTATGAATGGGAAGTTTTCTCTTTATTCTTTCTCTATTTGTTTGTTATTGGTATGTAGAAATTCTATGGATTTTTATAGATTAATTTTATAACCTGCCACTTTACTAAAAATGTTAATCATTTCTAGAAGTGCATTAAATAGGAGGAAGAGTTAATCAAAACTAAAAGGATATACTAAAATAATGCAACCTGTGGAACCAACAACCTAATTCTATTTTTAAAAATAAAAATAAGGCAATCTCTACACCATTCTTTTCCATCTTGGGGACAGAGAAGTGGCTCCTTCAAAGAAGAGTGGCAAGAAGAAAAAGGGCTTTTCTGCCATCAATAATGTGGTGACCAGTGAATACACCATCAACATTCACAACCACATCCATTGAGTGGGCTTCAAGAAAGAAAGAGTCAAAGAAGTGAAGAGAAAACACATAGAGTGTGAGGAAACCTCCACCAGTGACACAACTGACAGAGGTTTAACATCCAGATTATATAAGTTACTCAAAAAACAAAGGCTCTGAGTGTGTAGAGCTTAGATCTAGGATTTTCCAGGACCACCTGAAACACAAGTAGGAGATAGACGCTTCAGCCAGGCAGATTGTTGGATAGATCTATCTCTGGTTGTTGGATAATTGTTTTGTTGATTTATTGGATAGCTAAATCATTGTCTTGTCTGGTTGTTGGGGTGGAGTAACTCCCCTAGATCAGGGACTTCCCAGGACCAACTGAAGCACAGAGTACCAGGGCACAGGCTAAGCCAGGCAAATCCCCCCCCCCGGCCCCCCAACTCTGGGCCAACTGGTATTGCTGAGGGAGTGTCCAAGTGGATTTTTTGGAGAATCTTCAGAACAGAAAGGGAAGAATGACTTGGGCCTCTAATATATAAACAAAATTGAAAGCCTGAAACCCAGACAAGTCAACACTCCATAAACAAGGAGTAAAAAAGGGCATCTGAAGGAGACAAACAAAGCAAGCATTCAACGGAGTGAAGAGGCATTTGTGATTCACATTGGAATACAGGCAAAAAGGGAAACCCACATGCCAGGGACACAACGAAACGACAACATGGGAAAGGTGCATGATAATTCCACACCAAGCTCTACCAACCCTGTGGAAGATTTTTACATCCCCCCTGGGGATGGCCCAGAACTCAGATCCTAGAGGAACAATTCCAGAAATATTCAAAGAAATCAAAGAATATAAAGAACAAGTCAGAGAACTAAGGAGAGATAATGAAAAACACAAGAAAGAACTAGAGGAAGTGGAAACACTGAAAAAGGAATCCAACCAGTGAAGCATGGAGCTGCAGGAAGAGATTGAGAAGCTGCAAAAGGAAGTGGAAATACTAAAGAAATCACAGGATGGATTGAAAAAGGAAATGGAACACTCATCCAATCAAGAGGAAAGGATTGGAAAAAGCCTCAGAAACAGAATGGAGGAAGCAGAAAAATGAATATCAGACCTGGAAGACAACACAGAACAACTAAAAAGCTCAAGTAAAGATTATAAAAATTTAAAAATACACATAAGTGGAACAACCAGGAAATATGGGTGACTATGAAGAGATCAAACCTCTACATCATAAGAATAGTGGAAGGAGAAGAATCCCAAGAGAATGGTATTGATCAGATCTTCAATAGAATAATAAATGAAAATTTCCCCAAGCTAAAAAAGATAAACCCATACAAATACAAGAAGCACATAGAACTCCAAACAGACAAGATCAGAAAAGAAACTCAGTACACCATATCATAGTTAAAATGCTAGATGCCCAAAACAAAGACAAAATTCTGAAAGCCACAAGAGAAAAACAAGTCACATATAAAGAGAAACCCATCAGAATTACAACTGACTTCTCAGTATAAACCATGAAAGCAAGAAGAACATGGAGCAAAGCATCCCCAGTGTTAAAGGACTATAGATGCCAACCCAGGTTACTATACCCAGAAAAAATGTCGATTATAGTTGAAGGAGAGAGAAAAATCTTCCATGACATAACAAGATGATAGAATACATGTCTGGAAAACCAACCCTTCAGAAAATACTTGAAGCAATTCAAAGGACAGAAGAGAGGAACAACTATCACAAGCACCTAGAAAGAGAAACTAGTAAAAACATAACTGCAGAAGTAGAGGCTGAGACTAAAATGCAAATGGATAATAAGGTGAAAAGGAAGCAACATGCATCTTTCAATTATAACTTTAAATATTAATGGACTAAACTCCCCAATCAAAAGACATAGACTGAGAGATTGGATTAGGAAACAAAACCAATCTATATGCTATCTGCAAGAAACCCATCTCACTCTCAAGGATAGGCATCAACTTAAAGGGAAGGGCTTGAAAAAAATATTCCAAGCAAATGGTACCAGAAAGAAAGCAGGTGTTGCCATTTTAATATCAGACAAAATAGACTTCGAAGTAAAAGAAATCAGAAGAGACAAAAAGGGCCATTACATCTTTATCAAAGGAACAATTGACAATGAAGATTTCACAGTCATGAATATATGTGCACCAAACTCTGGTGCACCAAAATTTATAAAGACAATTCTCTGGGACCTCAAGGCACAGATTAACCCCAGCATACTAATAGTAGGGGACTTCAATACCCCACTCTAAGTCCTCTGGACAGATCAACCAGACAAAGAATAAACAGAGTCATATGAACTGAATGATACTATACACCAAATGGACCTCACAGACATCTACCTAATATTTGACCCAAATACCAGAGAATACACTTTTACTCAGCACCCCATGGAACAGTCTCCAAAATCAACCACATACTGGGACACAGAAAAAAACCTCAACAAGTAGAAAAAGATTGAAATAATTTCATGCATTCCATCAGACCACAGTGCAATAAAGCTCAATATCAACACCAGGATAAGCCCTAGTATCTACAAGAACACATGGAGACTAAACAACACTCTCCTGAATAATGAATGGGTCAAGGAAGAAATAAAGAAAGAAAAGCATTCCTGGAATTGAATGACAATGATAATACAACACAACAAAGCCTGTGGGATACTTTAAAAGCAGTCCTAAGAGGAAAGTTTATAGCCTTGAGTGCCTACATCAGAAAAACAGAAAGAGCACAAGTGAAAGATCTAACACTGCAGCTAAAAAAACAGTTGAGAGACAACAACAAATGAACCCTAAATGCAAGAGACATGAAGAAATAACACAAATCAGAGCAGAAATCAATGAAATAAAAAGAAATAAAACAATACAAAAAAATCAATGAATCCAAAAGTTAGTTCTTTGAGAGAATAAGTCCTCTAGCCCAGTTAACCAAAAGAAAGAAAGAGCACCTCCAAATAAATAGAATTTGTGACAAAAAGGGAAACATCACAACAGACAATGAAAAGATCCAGACAATCATATGGGAATACTTCAAAAACCTATACTCTACTGTTTGAAAGCCTAGAAGGAATAGACGAATATCTGAAATCCTGGGACTCACCAAAGCTTAACCAAGAAGAGATTGACAGCTTAAACAGATCCATAATATATGAAGAAATTGAAGATGTAATAAGAAACCTCCCAACTAAAAAAAGCCCAGGCCCAGATGGTTTCACAGCATAATTCTATAAAATATTTCAAAAAGGCTCACAACCATTATTACTCAAAGTGTTCAGAAGGATTCAAGCAGAGGGAAATCTCCCAAATTTCTTCTATGAGGCTAGTATCAGTCTAATACCAAAACCAGGCAAAGATACAACCAAAAAGGAGAACTATAGACCCATCTCATTAATGAACACAGATGCAAAAATTCTCAACAAAATACTCGCAAACTGCATACAGACCCACATCAAAAAGATCATCCTTCATGACCAAGTTGGATTCATACCAGAGATGCAGGAATGGTTCAATATATGAAAATCAATGAATAGCATAAAGCACATAAATGGACTGAAAGACAAAAACCACAAGATCATCTCAATTGATGCAGAAAAAGCCTTTGACAAAATCCAGCATCCCTTCATGGTTAGGGAATTGGTTTGGAGGGATCATTCCTCAATGTAATCAAAGCCATATGCAGGAAATCCACAGCCACCATGATCCTAAATGGAGAAGAGACAGAAACATTCCCCTTAAAGGTAGGAACTCGGCAAGGCTGCCCCCTGTCACCACTCCTTTTCAATATAGTGCTTGAAACACTTGCTAGGGCAATAAGGCAAGAAAAGGAAACTAAATGAGTACAAATTGGAAAAGAGGAAGTCAAGCTGTCCCTTTTTGCTGATGATATGATTGTTTACTTAAGGGATGCTAAAAACTCCACCAGAAAACTCCTAGAAGCGATTAAGAGTTTCAGTAAGGTGGAAGGATACAAAATAAATCTAGAAAAATCAGTAGCCTTTCTTTACACCGACAAGCAACTGAAGGACTACAAGGAGACCTTCCCACTCACGATAGCCTCAAAAACAATAAGAAACCTAGAACAAACGTAATACCAAATATCTCTACAAAAAAACTTTAAACCCCTGAAGAAGGAAATTGAAGAAGACATCAGAAGATGGAAAGACCTCCCATGCTCATGGATTAGGAAAATTAATGGACTAAAAATGCCCATTCTACACAAACTAATATACAGATTCAATGAGAATCCAATTAAAATCCCCAAGAGTTTTTCACAGGCTTGGAAAAATGTCCTTAATTTCACATGGAAAAATAAAAGACCCCCGAATACCCAAAACAACCCAGAGTCAAAAAAGCAATATAGGGTGGGGGGAATCTCTAAACCAGTCTTCAAACTATACTACAAGGCTATAGTCATAAAAATAGCTTGGTACTGGCACAAAAACAGACCTGTTGACCAATGGAACAAAACTGAAGATCCAAACTTGAGCACATACAATTTCAGCCATCTCATATTTGACAAGGGGGCCAAAAAGACACAATGGAGTAAAGACAGTATCTTTGGCAACTTGTGATGGAAAAAATGGATCACCACTTGTAGAAGAATAAAGTTAAACCCCTACCTCTCACCCTGTACAAAAGTCAACTCCAGATGGATTAAAGACCTCAACGTGAAACCCAAAACCCTGAAGGTGGTAGAAGCAAAAGTTGGCGGCAGCCTACAAGACATAGGCATAGGAAAAGACTTCCTAAATCAGACAGCAGCTGTGCAAGCAATAGGATCAACTATTGACAAATGGGACCTCATTAAACTCAAAAGCTTCTGTACATCAAAAGAAACAATCAAGGAAGTGAAGAGAAAACCCACAGAGTGGAAGGAAGCCATTACTTCAGATACATCTGACAAAGCATTGATTTCCATAGTATATAAACTACTCAAAAAGCAAAGAAGAAAGAAAAATGAATCACTCAAAAGATGGGGCAAAGAGTGGAACAGAGACTTCACAAGTAAGGAATTAAGAGATGGCTGAGAAACATCTTAAAAAGTGTTCAATATCCCTAATAATTAAGGAAATGCAAATCAAAACCACTTTAAGATATCATCTCACTCTGATAACACGGGCTAGGATCAAGAAAACAAATGATACCAAGTGCTGGAGACGTTGTGGGAAAAGGGGAACACTCATCCACTGCTGGTGGGAATGTAGTACTTGTACAGCCACTATGGAGAGCAGTGCAGAGAACCCTTGGAAAACTCAAAATGAGCTTACCACCAGTCTATACACAAGACTCATCTTTCTGTATAGATACATGCACAGCCATGTTTATTGCAGCTCTTTTCACAATAGCAAAAAGCTGGAACCAACCCAAGTGCCCCTCAACTGACGAGTGGATAGAGAAAATGTGATACATATACACAATGGAGTTCTATGCAGCAGTAAAGAAAGATGACATCATGAACTTTGCAGGTAAATGAATGGAACTAGAAGATATTGTGTTAAGTGGAGTAACACATTCCCAGAAAAAACAAAAATGAATGGTATCCCTCATCTGTTGTTGCTAGCTCCAATGACCTAATTGTAAGTATTTCTGTATGTGTATGAATGTATTGTCTGCATGCAAGTTTGTGCACCCGTGACATGCAATGCCGCACAGAGGTCAGAAGAGGGTGTCAGATTCCCCTGGAACTGGAATCCTTTTTTAGCTTATGATAAGAAATGTCATTTGTATAGAGATAAGGCAGTATTAGGGTTTTCTCTAGGTTCTTTGTCCTCTCCAGCCATGTGTATTGGGCTACAGTTATGTGACACCCATCAGTTCATGCCCATTGAATGGGTTTAAGGGCAATTAGGTAGCTGTTGGTTACCCCCCAGATAACAATGCCACTACTGCACCAATAGAGATAGCTTGCTGGGCTAGTTGTTAAGGTTATAGATTATAGGGCTGGATTGGACCATTTATTGTCCTTCTCTCTTAGCAGTTTGCATACTACCAGCTACTATTATGAGAGCTAAACTTCGTGTAGAGGGCTTCTAGATCAGTTGCTGCTCCATTACTCCAGGTCCTGTGTTCAAAGTATGTCCTGTCTTTAGCAATAGGGATTTATCTATTAGTTCTGGGGAAAAAACAAGACCTCTGACAATAGTCTATGTGGTTTTGGGAGTCTCCTGGGCCACTTTCAGCTACCATTCAAAGAGATGTCTTATGTGTCTGGCACTGTGTTTCTTGCCACACAGAGCCCCTAGGTATATATGTGTATTAATATTAAAAAATTGTATGTGCATTTCTCATGGATCTATGGGGGGCCTCACATTTTCTCTGGATTCCCCAGCCACTCCCCACCCCCTTGATGCATTCATCTCTACTCTTTTTCCTCCCATTCATCCTTCTTCTGCCCTGCCCTGTCTCAGTGTCCTGATTTTCCCCACCCTCCCCCAATAACACCCACCTCCCACCATACACCCCCTCATGACTTACCCACAAAACCGTGGGTCTTTGCATATCCTTCTCTTACCTCCTCCCAGCCAAACTCTCCCAATTTCCCCACCTCCACTCTGGTAACTTCTGTTCCCTGCTATTCCCCTCTTTTGGCTTCCTTCTTTTCATTAATGTTCATGTATCATTTCCAGTTTCCTGACTCCTAGCAGGTTACATACTCACATATAAGGGATTGGTGCTTTATTCTGCAGATGAGGGAGAACATATATCTCTTGGATTTCTGTGTTTGTATTACTTCACTTAGTATAACACTATCTATATCCATCCATTTATCTGAAATTTTCATAATATCATCTTTCCTAAGTAAAACTCCACTAGGTAAATGTAAAATATTTTCATTACTCATTTGTCAGTTGAGGGATATTCATGTAGTTTCGATTTCTTAGCTACTGTGAAGAGAGCAGTAACAAGCATGGATTTAGAGGTATCTCTACAGTACAATGAGTCCTTTGAGTATATGCTAACGAGTAATATGACTAATTCATATGGAATTTTTTTGAGAATTCTCCACACTGTTTACCAGAGTGGTTTCATGAGTTTTAATTCTTACCAACAGTGAATGAGTGTTCCTCTTTCTCTATATCTTTGGCAGCATTGGAAGTAATTCATTATTTTGGTCTTAGGCAGTCTAACTTAGGTAAGATGGAATCTTAAATTGGTTTTTATCTGCATTTCTCTAATTACTAAGAATGTTGAGGAATTTTAAGGTGTTTCTTAGCCATTTTTATTTCTTCTTTGTAACTTAATTAGCTCCAAATTACTGATTGTTGACTTTAATGCCTGACCAGCAGATATTTGATTTAGAAAGGACCTCCCTATGCCTATATCTTGGAGGGTACTGCTTATATTTTCTCCTAGCAGCTTCAGGTTTTATACTGAGGTATTTGAACCATTTGGAGTTGACTTTTGTACTAGGCAAAAGATAAGGATCCTATGTCTGTGAGATCCATTTGGTGTATTATATTGTTCAGTTCTGATGTTTGTTTATTTTTTGTCCTGTTGATCTATCCAAGGGGCTCTGTGGGGTGTTGAAGTCTCCCACTATTAGTGTGCTAGGATTAATCTGTGTCTTGAGGTCCTGCAGAGTAGTGTTTATAAAGTTAGGTGCACCAGAGTTTGGTGCATAAACATTTAGGATTGTGAAGACTTCATGGTTAATTGTTCCTTTGACAAGGATATAATGGCTCTCTTTGTCTCTTCTGATTAATTTTACTTTGAGACCTATTTTGTCTGATATTAGAATAGCCATTCCAGCTTGTTTCTTTGTACCATTTGCTTGGAATATTTTTTTCATCCTTTCACTTTCAGGTGGTGTCTGTCCTTAAGTGTGAGATGTGTTTCTTGTAGACAGCATATAGAAGGATTCTGTTTCCTAATCCATTCTCCCAGTCTATGTATTTTGATTGAGAAGTTTAGACCATTAATATTTAAGGTTATTACTGAGAGATGTGTGCTTCCTTTCACTTTATTTTTTGTTTGCATTCTTGGTCTGGGTTTGTATTTACTCTATTATGCTTTTGTTAATTTCTGTCTTTAATTGCTTAGGGAGAGTTGCTTCTTTCCTCTGTTCTTTGGCTTGCTTTGAGGATTTTCTGAAGCGTTGGGTTTTTAGACATGAGTTCTTTCATCTCGTTTATGTTAAAGATTTTTCTTTCTCCTTCACCTATAATTAATATTTTTTTTCTGGGTGTAGTACTCTGGGTTGACATCTAAAGTCGTTCAGCAGTGGAAAACTTTGGCCCATGTTTTCTGGCTTTCATAGTTTGCACTGAGAACACTGCTGTGATTCACCTGGGTTTCCCCTTATATGTAACTCATTGTTTTTCTCTTGTGGCTTTCAGTATTTTGTCTTTTTTTTTTGAGCATCTAGTGTTTTAACAATTATATGGCATGGGGAATTTCTTTTCTGGTCTTCTCTATTTGGTGGTCTATGTGCTTCTTGTATTTGTATGGGTTTGTCTTTTTTCAGTTTGGGGAAATTTTCTTTTATTAGCTTGTTGAAGATCTGGTCAATAGTGTTGTCTTTGGATTCTTCTCCTTCTATCCCTGTAATGTGGAGGTTTGGTCTTTTTGTAGTGTTCCACATTTTCTGGTTGTTAAATTAATGTTTTTTTAAAATGTTTTGTAATCTTTACTTGAGCATTCTACTTGTTCCATGTTATCCTGAAGGTCTGATATTTTTTTTTTCTGCTTCTTCCACTCCATTCTGCTTCTGAGGCTTTTCCCCATCCTTTCCTTTTGATTGAATGAATGTTCAATTTCCCTTTTCATTTCATTCTGTGATTTCTTTAGTATTTCCACTTCCTTCTGGAGCCTGTCATTCTCATCTTGTAGCTCCTTGTTTCATTGGTCAGTTTCTTTTTTCATTTCAGCCTGGGATCTTTTCAGTATTTCCACTTCCTTCTGGAGTTTGTCATTTTTTCCCTTTAGTTCTCTGATTTGTTCTTTACATTCTTTGATTTCTTTGAATATGTCTACAATTGTTCTTCTAAGGTCTGTGAATGGTTTCCTTCCAAGAAGATCCCATTGTAGGAACCTTCTGTAGGGTTGGTAGAGTTTGGTGTGAATTTATTATGAGCTTTTCGCATGTTTTTTCTTTGTGTCTTTGGCATGTGGATTTGTTTTTCATTTGTTTCTTTCTTTGTTTGGATTCTGGCACCTCAATATTGCCTGCAGAGCCTATAATGACTAATATTCTGCCTGCTAGATCCTCTGCACCACAGCTCCACCAGGTTTGGAGGGTGGGGATTGTGTTGTTACTTTAGCCCATGCACCAGTACCCTGTTGGTCTGATGTACACAAGTATAAGTCCACCCACGCGGATGCTAGAACCCAAAGATTGGAGGTTTTCAGGTGATACCAAACCTCCATGGGCCAGGAGCACCAAGTAAGGTGAGCCTCACCTGGGTGCACACTGGTGTTGTGCTGGGAACCAGTGAACATCCATTCACAGGAGGCACTGGTGTATGGAAATGCAAATTAAAACAATTCTAAGATATCATCTCACTCAGATAAGACTGGCCAAGATCAAGAAAACAAAAGACACCAAATTCTGGAGAGGTTGTGGGAAAAGGGCAACAACTTATCAACTGCTGGGGGGAATGTAAACCTGTACAACCATAATAGAAAGCAGTTTGGAGAACCCTTAAAAGAATCAAAATGAGCCTACCACCTGACCCAGTCATACCACTCCTGGGTATATACCCACAAGATGCATCCTATCACAAAGATACATGCCTATCTATGTTTATTGCAGGTCTCTTCACAATAGCCAAGAGGTAGAACCAACCCAAATGCTCCTCAATAGAGGAGTGGATGACAAAAATGTGGTACATTTACACAATGGAGTTCTATTCAGCATTAAAGAAAGATGACATCGTGAACTTTGCAAGTAAATGGATGGAACCTGAAGCCATTATGCTAAGTGAAGTAACACAGTCCCAGAAAAACAAAGAGTACTTTCCCACATTTGTGGATGCTAACACCAAATCTCCAGTTGAAAGGCAAGCCAAACAACATTACTTTTATACTTATTTTTATCTGAAAGTAACTGTGTTGTCATAATGTAAATCTCTTTTTTTTTTTTTTGGTCTTTTCAAGACGGGGTCTCCCTGTAGCTCTGGCTGTCCAGGAACTCACTTTGTAGACCAGGTTGGCCTTGAACACACAGAGATCCACCTGCCTCTGCCTCCCAAGTGCTAGGATTAAAGGCATGTGCCACCATGCCCGGCATAATGTAAATCTCTTAATAGGCTCTAGAATCAACCTACCACGTATTTTCAGACTGTGTAATTACTGTATATAGAGAAAAAGCACATATTCATATCTTAGAGTAATATAAAATTAAAGAGGAAAATGTGAATTCCTAAACATATTTTGGAATTAACACACAGTTATTTTCAGAGGTCATAATTTTGATGCATATGTGATGATTATATAGGCATATGTTGGAGCAATACAAAGGGGAGGGAAAAACAACAACATAAAGAGTGTGTTAAAGAGCTGAATGATACAGTTAAACTCTGTCCCAAACAACAAGCCTCTGCAGGGAAAAACTTTAGAAAGACTGAGAGAAAGATGTAAGACATGTATGGCAGAAGGCATGAACAGGGGTGAGATGGGGACAGGGAGAGGGGAATGTGTCTAAATTGGACTGAAAAATAATGAAATACACAATTAATTAATAAAAGTATTAAAAAAAGAAAAAAAAGAAAAAAAAAAAGATGAAGAACCCAAAAAGGGCACCTAATACCTATGTAACCACATAACTTCTTTTCTGTCGAAGCCATGAATTCTTATCAATTGTCTAGTTGTAGTTTATAAGTTATCTTGGGGCTATCTACTTACAAAGCCCTAATAAATAGGGTTGTAATTCTCTATTCTCTCAGTGATAAATCTTTAGTTTTGGGTCTCACTGGTTACACAGTAACGATGAATGGATACATATTTGAGCATTTGTATCTGATATGCTTCTTGTTTCATTTTTTGTCTATATCCAGCTGGCATTTTGGCAACTCCCATTGAAATTCCCTGCAACTATGTTAGCCTTCAATTCCCTAAGGTCCATTCTTCATTGCATCACAAATCAGCTGAGTATTTCAAAGTGTAAGAGGCCTCTCTGTGAGAAGAGATATTTAAGAACAAATGTGCCACCACCAGCTACTGTCTAGTTCTAAGAAGAAAGTGTTGTTTGCTGTGTGAGAGTATTGGTGAATTGTTAGAAAGGTAAAGTTTTATTATCTTTCATATTTATGAATAGTGAAAACAAGACACACAAACACGTATAATTCTCCAGGTGTTACAAAGAATTACAGCAAAAATGGACATACTGATATGATAGTTGAATTCAATAATGGAATCTCAATAGTATAGGTCTATTGACATCTGATATTTGGTATTGTTTCATTAGACATGTATACAGTGTTTATTAACATGTGAATTTCTATGGTAATATTATACTTAATCATAAATTTATGTATATTAATCACAATAGGTGAGGGAATAAACTGATGATCAATGCAGAATACTAGGTTGAGCACTGAAGAGACTTCACTAGCATCATGATTTCGCAGAAGGCAAGCTCTGATGTGGTCCATGCCATCTGGGTCAGGAGGTTCTGCTCTTACTGGTAAACACCAGGAGATTTGACAACTGGCTGAAGTTAAACTTAGGTAATTTTTATTTTGTGCTCTCATATTTATACATTAAACATGCCAAAACATTTACTTCAAAAGTAGGGAATGAGAAGCTATATCACATACTTATTTCTTAGGAGACAAAACACATTTTTGTTGTGTGTATTTATACAATGTATATTGAATAAATCCATCTACAACCCTCTCAATCTCCACTTAGTGCCTTCCACCTTGTCTCCCTCACAAATTCATATCCTCATTTTCATCATTAATAATGACCCTTGGTCTGGTTAGTGCTGCCCATAGGCATGTGGCTACCCAATATGTACATTTTAAACTTTGATTTTGCTTAGAATAGAATGTAGTTGTACATATATATTTCTGTATATACAAATGTGATATAATGTGCTTCTTTTATAATTCTGTTTTGATGAAACATGAAAATCTGTGCCATTAGTTAATCTACTATGTTCAGCATAGATGATAGATAGGTAGATAAAGAGATAAATAGATAAATATAGCAGATCTTTTGATATTTTATTTATTTAAAAATATTTTATTATTTTTATGATTACCTGCATGCATGTTGGGGCACCTGTGTTATGCAATGTCTGGGGAGGTCAGAAGAGGGCATTGGATTCCCCTGGAACTAGAGTTACAGATGGTTGTTAGCCACCATGTGTGTTTTGGGACTCAAACTTGGGTTCTTTGTAAAAGCAGCCATTCTCTTAATTGATGAGCTATCTTTTCAGTTCCTCTTTTGATATTTTGAAAGAGGTGCTATTGTAACTCTTTCCATTGACTTCTCAGTTTGAGACTTTTATTATTTTTACTTTGTTCTCACTCTGCCTCTCTTTTCACTTGACAGTAATGAAGCTGTATTTCCTTCTACTCTGTAATTCATATTCAATAACATTATTTAAGAAAATCTGCTGAATAAAACCATGGAAAACAGTGTTCTTTGTAAGATCATATTATTTTACCTAGTATATGAAACTTTGGCTTTTAAAAATTTCATCTCATCCATAAACTATTTGAGGCATGCACAAATAGGAGACATATTTTATTTGTATATTTTATATTCAGTAATATCATGATGTTAAACAAAGCCCAAAACTCAAAAATAGAACTTCAAAGAGTTGGATAAAATAATACACATGTGGTGAACCTGCTGAACTCTTCTCCTAACAATAAACTATCATGTTCATCCCTGATGATGGAAAGATGTCTGATTTGGAGCTCATACATAGTAAAACTTTAGAACGAACTTATAAAATTGACTAAGAATTTTTCCATCTAGACCAGGTTCATAGTTTCAACTTCTATAAAGCAAAAAAATATCCTCAGAAAGTGTACAGCTTTTTAATTTTAAGTCACCATTTGTAAGAATTATGCTGCATAATAACATATAAATTGATATAAACTTCAAATGTTTTGATAACTAAATGTATATGTGAAAGCATTATGGTTTACGATATGGAATATTTCTGTCCTTCTTGCTAGCAAGCTTCAGATCATCATATATATATATATATNGAGTGGATGTAGGCATCTGTATGTTCATGATGTGTATGTGTTTAGTCAATAGTTTGACTGATATGCATGCAGGCACATATTGGTGGACATGACCTTCATACAGCATGTATGTATATGATATATATATCATATATATATCATATATATATCATATACATACATGATATTATATATATATATATATATGATATATATATATACCATAAGACCTCAGTACCTGGGCTTAAATTGTTTTCTTAATAAAAAAAATTTATGGAAATGAGGAACAAATACAGAACAATGGCCCCCTATTAACTCACAAGAGTGATTGAAGCACAGGACTGAAGCAACACAGAGGGTGGGCCCTCAAGAGCAAGGTGTTAGCAGTTGAGACGCGGCTACATAAAGGACAGAAGAGACATTTTAAGTTATGAAAAGAAATGATATAATACACATGTGGCATACCATGTTGCTAGTTTGAGAAGAACTGTGATCTAGGTGGAGGAGGTGGACATAAACACTCCACTTCTCAATTTTCTGCAGGAGCAGGAGATGGAGACTGAAAACGGGACAATTGTGGAAGAATTCATCCTCCTGGGACTGACACAGTCTCATGACATTCAGCTATTGGTCTTCATTCTGATCTTAATTTTCTACCTCATCATCTTGCCTGGAAATGTTCTCATCATCATCACAATCAGGTCAGACCCTGGACTCACAGCCCCACTTTATTTCTTTCTTGGCAACTTGGCCTTCTTGGATGCATCCTATTCTTTCATTGTGGCTCCCAGGATGTTGGCGGACTTCTTCTCTGAGAAGAAGATAATCTCTTACAAAGCCTGTATCACTCAGCTGTTTTTCTTGCACTTCCTGGGAGGAGGAGAGGGGTTACTTCTTGCTGTGATGGCCTTTGACCGCTACATTGCCATCTGCCGGCCTTTACACTATTCAACTGTCATGAGCCCTAGAGTCTGCTATGTGTTGCTGCTGGCTTTGTGGTTTGGAGGCTTCGTTCACTCCATCATTCAGGTGGTTCTCATCCTCAGCTTGCCATTCTGTGGTCCAAACCATCTGGATAACTTCTTCTGTGATGTCCCCCAGGTCATCAAGCTAGCCTGCACAGACACTTTTGCAGTGGAGCTCCTGATGGTTTTCAACAGTGGCCTCCTCACCCTCCTGTGCTTCCTGGGGCTTTTGTCTTCCTATGCAGTTATATTATGCCATGTTCACAGGTCGGCTTCGGAAGGGAAGAACAAAGCCATCTCCACATGCACGACTCACCTCATTATTATATTTCTTATGTTTGGGCCTGCAATTTTCATCTATACTCGCCCATTCAGGGCCTTGCCAGCTGATAAAGTTGTTTCATTCTTCCACACTGTTATATTTCCATTGATGAATCCTGTGATTTATACTCTTCGAAACCAGGAAGTAAAATCCTCCATGAAAAAGTTACTTAGTCAGCATATATTTTGTTAAGGAGTTTTACAAGAAGAAATACAGTAGGGAGAATTCTTGCTGGAGTTCATTTATTTACCAAATGCTTGTCTTCCTTGAGTTCATCTCAGCGTGTCAGGCACCATTGCAGAAAATGGATAAGAGTTATACACATTGATGTAAACATAAAGTTTGTACATTTAGTAAGTAGGCTATAAATTAAACCCCAGAGTTGTTAGATCAATGAATTAGTGCAATAATCTTAAGGGTCAAAATTTGTAAGGTCATGGATATAACTTTCTAATCAAGGTAAATTTCTATAAATTCATGCATGTTCTTGAATTTTTTATCAAAGGTATTGATTTTTGATAAAAGTACTTGACCATTGAGTTAAACATCACAGATATATAGTCCAGATTTAAAAAATTTTTTATTTATTTTTATGTGTATAAATGTACAGTCTGCATGTAGGTTTGTGCACCCATGTCGTGCAATGCCATGGAGGTCAGAAGAGGGTGTCGGATTACCCTGGAACTGGAGCCAAAGACTGTTCTCAGCAGCCATGTGGGTGCTGGGGATTGAACCCGGGTCCTCTGCAAGAGCAGTTGGCACTCTTAACTGCTAGGCCATCTCTCCAGCCCTCTAGTCTAAATTTTTAATTTTTTTAAATTAATTTTATTTATTTCTGTATGTGCATGAATGTACTGTGTGCATGTAGGTTTGTGCACCCGTGTCGTGCAATGCCGCGGAGGTCAGAAGAGGGTCTCGGATTCCCCTGGAACTGGAATTCTCCTGGAATTGGAGTTTCAGACAGTTCTTGGCCGCCATGTGGGTGCTGGGGATCGAACCCAGGTCCTCTGTAAGAGCAGTAGGTGCTCTTAACCGCTAGGCCATCTCTCCAGCCCCCTGTAGTCTAAATTTTTAAGCAGAGTCATTCTCTCCAATTATAATTGTAGTATTAGTGGTGTCAAAAAAGGCAAATTATCAAATGGAATGTATTAAGTTAACTAATATACTACAAAAGTATTTGCAGAAATGAACAAATGTCTCATGCAAACTTTAAAAGTCTAGGAATATGTGAGTGTATCTTTATTATTAAGTTTATGTAAGGTGAAAATCAGGCAGTATTAATCTGTAGGGATGGGGCAATACCTGCATCTCACTGAGTGTACTCACAAAAATTGTTATAGGAAAATCCGGGTGATAAAAATATTTTATATAATGCATCATCATGGATAGAAACTCATTAATGTTCTATCTATCAAGTATTGGTGAGGATGTGGTAAAAATGAAATCTTTGTGTATCATTGATGGGGTTGTCAGATATAGCCATCATAGAAAACATATAAACGTTGCTAAAATATTGAAAATTTAAGGAACCATATGATCCCAAAATCCCATGCCAGGGCATCTATCTGAAGAGGCTAAAACCAGTGTTTCTAAAGAAATGCCTGCAATGTTATGCTTCCTGCAGTTTTATTCACAGTAACTAATATAAGAAACAATGTAAGCTTCCACTCATATACAAATCACTAAAACTGTGATACATACACACATAGGAAAATTACTTAACCAGAAAGAAAGAGATGTTTGTGATTGGTGACAACATAGATGAACTCAGGACACATTATATTTAGCTAATCAGAGACACAGAAAAACATGATATACATTGCTCACTTATTGCTGTAATTTAAAAGCGGAGCCTCTAAAACCAGATAGTGTAACAGTGATTAACAGTATCTGACATGTAAGAAAATAGGGAGATTTTGGTTAGAGATGAGCCTGAAGTTTTGGGATAATTTTTGAATACTTTTGGAGTTCTAATGGTCATCAGAGTGACAATACTATGATATTGTTGTCTTACAATTTAGTGGGAGAGTAGATTTGAAGTGTCCTCAGTTCCCTTCCTCTTCCACAACGTAAAGGTGTGAGGTAACAACTGCCCTGGATGTCAAGTCATTACCTTTTAAAAAATTTTTTATTTATTTCTGTATGTGTATGAATGTACTGTCTGCATGCAGGTTTGTGCACCCGTGTCATGCAAGTCATTACCTTTTATACCTTGATTATATGTAGTATTTTCAAGTAAATATTTAAGAATTTAAGGTCTATAATAAGTATGTGATTATTGATGCAAACTATACCCCAATTAGCAATTTATTTTGAAGTTTTTTTAAAGGTATTAATATATACTTGTGCAAAATGATGAATTTCCTTACCCCTTTAATAGGTGATGTAAGTCCCTTTCACTGCCTCTTCCCCCTGTACCCTCTCCTTGCTGCCTGGCTACTATTCACACCTTTTCTCTTCCCAACTATTCCAGCACCTACATTAATATCATATTTTCCCCTCTATATTCCAAACATGAAGAAAATATATGATTCCTGTCTTCCTGAATTGTGTTTATATTTGAATGTGAATTGACATAGACACAGACTGCTTATGGTGTAATTGTAAATATCACTTTTAAACAGTTAAATTCTGATTTTATTTCATTATGATATATAGTAGACTTTATATATTGACCTCACCAAATAAATTTTGACACTCACTTATTTTATTGGACGTTTGCTCCTCATTTTATAAATTGCAAATTTTAAGAGTTATAATATGGTAATTTAGTATGTATTTGCATTTGTGGGTGAGCATTAAGAGGCAAGAGAGGTCCTGGATTATATATATAGTTATGAAGGAAAGGCCACATTTTCTTGAGTGTTGTCTTTGGCCTACTTCAGGATGAATCTAAGAGACATCTAAGTATCTATCTGACCTAGACCTTTTATTCTAATTCTCAGTGCTCTATTTTTAATAAAATGTTTTTTTATTGTGAAGAGAGCTTCAAGGATTTTCTGAAGTGTTGGTTTGTTAGACATGTATTCTTTCATCTTTTTCATGTCATGAAAAATTCTTCTTTCTCCTTCAACTGTAAATGACATTTTTCTGGGTATAATAGTCTGGGTTGGCATCTAAAGTCATTTAGTACTGGGAATACTTTGGTCCACATTCTTCTAGCTTTCATAGTTTGCACTGAAAAGTCAGCTGTCATTCTGATGGGTTTCCCCTTATATGTAACTTGTTGTTTTTCTCTTGTGTCTTTCAGTATTTTGTCTTTGTTTTGAGCATCTAATGTTTTAACAATTATATGGCCTGGGGAGTTTCTTTTCTGGTCCTGTCTGTTTGTTGTTCTCTGTGCTTGGGATGCTAACACAAAATCCTCCTGGATTAAAGGCAAGCTGGACAACATTACTGTTATATTTCTGTTTATCTGAAAGCAACTATGTTGTTATAATGTAAATCTCTCATAGGACTCTAGAATGCACTCACCACTTATCTTCAGACTCATAATTACTATATATGGGTGGAGAATATGTATTCATATTTTAGAGTAAAATAAAATTAACAGAGGAAAATGTGAATTTCTAAGCATAAAAAAGACTGAGAGAAAGATACAGGACAGTTATGGCAGAATGCACTATCTGGGGTGGGGTGGGGGGAAGGGAAAAGGGCATATGCCTAAGCTAAATTGAAAAAATGATGTCTGAAATACACAAAACAGCAATAAAAGCACAAACGTGTTTTTTGTTTTATTTGATTTTTAATAATAAGTAATAAGTAATGAATACAACATCCTTCATGTAAAACCAATTTGCAAGCAGCTATGCCCAAAGTTATACAGCCGAAGGCCCCCATTGTCCAGCTGGAGGGGTTTGTATATACAAGCATGTTGATCAAATAAGAGTCCAGTCTATATTGTTGTAATTTCACAATTCACCCCAATCACAGGCCTTACATTCTACCATGCCCCCTCTTCCCCAGATTGTTCCATAGGCTTTAGAAAAGAGACACAAGTGAGTGAGAAGCAAAATAGTCTACTTTCTCTGAAGATGTCGGTTTGGACTCTGATCAGTTCAGGCTGTTTCCTTTCATGGGTTGACAGTTTATCCAGGAATAACCTTTTACTCCTACTGATGAATCACAAGCAATTAGATATACAGGCATTTAAACAGTACTAATTATTATGGTAGGTTACATTGGTATAGACACAGATGTTTGGATGGTATGCTAATCCATGAACTCTAGCTTTTCTGTAAAAGATGACAAGTTCTTACTGTGGCTTATAACATACCCTAACCACTAGAGGATGCAAGCTTGTGGCATCAGCCATGAATTATTCCTCCAAGGAGAGAGCTACTAGCCAATTATATTTGGGATATACAGACATATGGCTGCCACTGCTGCACAGTATTGCCAGGCAGGTGATGTGTAGCTGATGCTGACAGAGGAGTGTTGCTTGACTCAAGGAGACCAATATTTGCTTTGTTGATTTAGTGGCCTTTGGTAACACTCTCTGGCATTCCAGAGACCAACTGTACACATGCAAGTGTGGTCTACATCTTTCCCATTCTTACACCAGGTCTTCGACAACAGGGCCTTACCTCCTCTCTTCTTGCAGGTATCTCAGTTTACAGGCAAAAAGCCTTTACCTTTTTAGGGGCTTGGATCCTGTAGCCAACATCTCCTTGGCAGAATAATCCATTGCTGATATCAGAGCTCTCCTATATTAATATATTTTGCTTAATTACCCAGCTTATAAAGACTTTAGTATTATATTTGGCTCTGAATAGAGTATTATCCTTTCACAGTTCCTATGTCTATCAGTCAAGTAAAGAAAGCAGCAGCTATACTGCTTTTATAAGAGATTACCTCTATAACAGTCAGCTCTGATTTACAGTTAGGGAATGACTTCATTACCATCATGTTTTTCTTTGTTCTATGAAAAAGAGGTAAGAAAGTGTCTCATATTAAATCTTTGCAGCACCTGAAACATAAAGTTCATTAGGACACATTATAAACAGTTGTTACAAATAGGATCCACAGAGATGTTTGATGCCTGTAGCAGTCTGAGGCTTTTCTTCCTTTTAATGTTTAGCTAGGCAACTTTTTTGTTGGTATTTCTTGGTACATGCTGTACAATGCAAGGCTGTATCTTTTCTTTCTCAGCCATTAAGTTGGTCATGTTTTGACCTGTGGGAACATACTAATCTTTTCCTATAGTTTGTTTTAAGATTTAAATTGAAAAATTTGACAAAAGGTTTAATATATAACTGTATCCCCCCTTTTTTATTTTAGGTTTTTATTTTTTGACCCATGAATCTCAAAAAGGCATTTGTATTACACACACCTATAGGCAGGAGTTCAGGTGTAAATTTTCATTAAATTTATGCAAGCTGTTTATCATTGATGGAATGTTGTTAATTTGGGATGCAAACTTAATTCCTTTAGTTAAATTATCCTACAGATAAAAGAAAATGTTACAAGATGATACTGTACAACAGAAAAATTATAGAGAACATTTGTATACATTAACCCCAAAGTTGTTGTTATACAAATTATAAGTAAAACAAATGTGGACAACAATTTATATTTCCTATTAGCTTAAATGTATTAACGTTTTTATTAAAACCTCTTAACCAATGTTTTTTAATATAGACATTTTTACTTTTACTAAGTCCTAAAATACCATAAAATATGTAGACAAAGTTTGGGCAAATTTGGATACCTGTTAAACTCACATCAATTAACTTCCTCTACACCTCAGGCTCACAGAACATTGTAGAACAAGGGGTAGATAGAATACTAACACTTAACAACTCTCATCAGTGAAGCTCTCTCATTCGCTAGAGGCAAATAAACACATAGGGCCACAAATTGCCAAAGCATAGAGAATAAGAGTCTGTAGAATGTGGATCCTCAGATAGAACTCTGATACTAAATTACCCACCCTCAGCTCAGGGACCATTTTAAAACAGGGGGCAGAATGATTGTAAAATCACCGGAAGGAGGTATGTGACTTTATGGAAATAGAATCGTACAGGCTCCTGCAACCTTGCTCATATGAACTCACAGCAATGGTGACAGTATGCACAAGAACCATGTAAAATCAAGCAGCAAAAACCCAGCACAGAACTGCCAAAATGGGCAGCAGAGCCCAATCTTAACCAAAGAACTATTGGGCAGCTGATTATTTTTGGATGAGGAAGAGCTGATCTTTAATAGTGTGACTCTAGATAGGTTTACTAGACTCCAGTGGATGAACTTAAATTAAGGTATATCTGGGGACACTAACTTGACTCAGTAGGTATTAACATAAATGACAGAATGCATGAAATCTAGTGGAGGGATCTGAGAGGGTGTCAGTGGGGAAGGGATTATAAAAATGATTAAGATATTGCCGGGCGTGGTGGCACACGCCTTTAATCCTAACACTCAGGAGGCAGAGGCAGGCGGATCTTTGTGAGTTCAATGCCAGCCTGGTCTACAGAGTGAGTTCCAGAACAGCTGGGGCTACAGGGAGACCCTGTCTCGAAAAGACAAAAAAAAAAAAAGATATTGTGCATGAAATACACAAAAAATCAATTTAAAATATATAAACAATGAGAATCTGGAAAAATCAACTTTAAGGAAAAAAAGGGTTCATTCAGTTTACTATATCAGGACACAGTCCATCATTACAGGAAAGTCAAGGCTAAAATTTGAAGCACGACACATCCATGATCAAAGCACAGGGGAAACTGATGCATGGAAGCATGCTTGTGCTCTGCTGGACTTATTCTTTTTCTCGCCTTCCACCCATGGACCCAAACCCATAGAATACTGCTGTACATGCTCAAGCTAAGTCTTCCTTACATCAATTACCATAATCAAGACAATCGTTCACAGTTTGTGCTGAAGCAAACCTGGTCTAGACAATCTTTCCAGGTTATTTCAGATGCTGTGAAGTTAATCATCAAATTAAACCATTACAATTGGTTAATGCAAGCGGATACTTGTTTTTAAATCTCTCCATGTTTTATTCAAATTATTTTATAGCATTAAGGTATGCATATTGGAAGTGGGAGTTACTCTTATTTTGTGGCAAAACAAAGAGAACGTTAGATATTACTAGGTGAAAATATAAATGCATTTTCAACTATTGTAGGAGAAAAATAGAACTAAGAAATGAAAGATGATTTCATTTGGTGATATAATAAACATAGGCATTCAAATCTGAGAAATAAAAATGGAGAAACAAAAATTTAGATTATACTCTGCCATGGGAGAGTTCAAACAATGAAGAAGAATATATTGCATTCATTTTAGCCATTAATTATCTTGCCACAACATCTGTCAGAAGAACCCCAAATCCAAGAGGTACTAATTATAGTGAAAAAATTGGAAAGATGGTTATGTCATATTCTCAGAAGAAGGTTTATTTTGAAATAGTCAGTTCCAATTAAATTGGTGCTCCTGATCTTTATCAAAATGGTCTGTGTACAGAAAATTGAGATTAAATAAATACGTGCTTATTATCATTAATGATTTCTATTGAAATTAATATATCAAGAGGCAGCCCTAAGCCAGCAGTGGGAGCATCAGCTCTGCACAGGCAGAGGAGAAAGAGACACCCTGAGCCAGTGGCTAGGTAGCAGCAGCCCAGATACAGCCCCAGTTCTGGCCTGCCAGGCTCTGTAGAAACTGTTCCTGGTGCCCAACGCCCAGGTCCCAAACCCCAGCTCATGGCTCCCAGAAGCTCCAGTTCTGGCTTGCAAGACTAGGGATTCTGCACACCTGCCCAGCTCCTGGCTTCCTGGGGTGGGGGGGCAGACAGAGCCCAACACACCTCTGTACGGACCCACTCTGGCTGCCTGCTCTCAGCTTCCCACAGACAAGATAAGGCATGCCCAGAGGCCTGTGTATAAACCACAGCTCTGGCTCTGCTACAGCTCTGGATCAGCTCCCAGTGGCTCTAGCTCTGGTTCCTGAGAGGTGAGATATATCCCTGACCACCCATCCAGTGACCAGACTCCCACAGGAATGACTCAGCATACAGAAGGTTATAGAGAAACCCAGAGACCAATAAGGCTCAGCCAGCGATATGATATTCTGGAATCCCAGCCCATTAGCTAGGGAACACCTCTGGCCACTCCTCTGGCTCCAGGCCTAGACCCAGATCTAGACACTAACAACCAGCCCAGGGGAATCAGTAGGCCTACCTCACTTGGTGCAGGGTTGAAGCTGACCTGACTCTTATAGGTCCTAGGAACTTGCTCCAGACTAGGAAGATGAGAGCTAGTTGGTCCCCTCCAGTCCAAAATCAAAAGTGAAAAGCTGAAGCCTAGACTATCCAGCCCTTCATAAATATTAAGAAAACAATGAAGGCATCTGAAGAAAACAAGTAAAGTCAGTCTTCAACTCAACTAAGAAACACTTAAGTTACATAAAAGAATACAGACATCAAAGCAAATCCAAATGTTGAGATCACAATGAAAAAAAACAAAACAAAAAAAAACATGAAAAACCCAAAAGCTAGGTCTCTGCTAAATACAGCCAGTCCTATAGAAGACTTCTGCATTGAGAACTTCCTGGAAGTAACCCAAGATGCAGACCTTGAAAGAACTATGGGAGTGCCCAGTAGTTAGATCAGGGACTTGGCAGGACAACCTGAAGCACAGGTAGGAGCCAGGCGCTTCAGCCAGGCAGATTTTAAGATAGATCTACTCCTGGGTTGTTGGTTGATTGATTTGTTGGTTGGATAGCTAAATCTTTGTCTTGTGAGGCTGGCAAGGTGGAGTCGCCCTACTAGCTGGGATTAAAGGTAGGCCTGTTAAATCCTTGTCTGTTGTGCCTGTCAGGGTGGAGTTGCCCTTGTAGCTGGTATTAAAAGTGAGTCTGTTGCCACTATGAGACTTGAGTGCATAGTGGTTAGATCAGGGACTTGGCAGGACTACCTGAAGCACAGAGTACCGGGGCGTGGGCGAAGTCAGGCATATCTCCCCATCCCCCATGCCAACTGGAATTGCTGAGAGAGTGTCCAAGTGGATTTTTCTGGAGAACCTTCAGAACAGAAAGGAAGAGTGAATTAGACTTCCAATATATAAACAAAATTGAAAGCCTGAAACCTAGACAAGTCAACACTCCATAAACAAGGAGGGGGGGGAAGGGCATCTGAAGGAGGCAAGCAAAGCAAGCCTTCGGTGAAAAGGCATTTGTGATTCTCATAGGAATACAGGCAAAAAGAAAAAAGGGAAACCCACATGCCAGGGACATGAGGATGGGACAACATGGGAAAGGTGCAGGATAATTCCAGACCAAGCTCTACCAACCCTGTAGGAAATTGCTATAGTGGGATCCACCTGGAGATGATCCAAGAAACAGACCTCAGAGGAACAATTGAAGACCTATACAGAGAAATTAAAGAATATAAAGAACAAGTTGAACTAATCGGGAATATAAAATGTTAATTGGTTTTATTTATAATTTGTATCAGGTTAAGGTATACAAATGGCCTATATATTTTTTCTGAATAACACAATATCACATTATAACACTTTCTTTACTTGTAGGACAAGTTAAAGGAACTAAGCTTAAATTTCCTTCCCAAATAAGTAGCATACAGTCAATGAGAACCAGTTTGGGTAAATGTAATGAAAGCTTATGCCTTGGCTCCTGTTTATTGGGTATGTGTAACACTAGGACGTTTGGCTAGTTTAGTCAAAACATAAAAAATCTAAAAAAAAAAAAAAAAAGAGGAATGGGTCGGCTGGGAGTATATCCTTTTGGGATACTAGATGGAAACTCTGTGTTTCATCCTATTGTAAATTTGCAATTTTTCTGATCTTGAAATAACAAGGGAGGAGAATTTTGAGTTCCCACAGGTAAAAATCACCAACTAAAATGCCTGAAAAACATACAACTTATGGCTGTGCAGGAATAACTGGGGAATGCCAGCAGAGAGGTTGACCAATAGAACATTAAAGAAGAGGAACCTCATGACTGCCTGAGACAACGGACACGAGCATCTTTATGAATAATATTGGGGGTTGACTGTTAATATATGGACCTAATGCTGAGAAAACTTCCAACGATCTCTTCCCGCTTTTTTTTTTTTTTGAAAAGAATAACAGGAATGTAATGAAACCACATTCCAAGTGTAACTAGAGCCAAATTTGATTACAGTGGTAATCTTCCTATAAAACAGGCCAAATGTAATTAATGGATTCGATAGGCATAGGAACTGTGAGAAGAGATAATTCTCTATTAGAGCAAATTCAATAGTAAAGTGTTTTAAAAGGTTGTGTAATTAAGCCAAATATATTACCTAAACATGTGAAATGCGCTCTGACATCAGCAATGAATTATTCCTAGGAGATGTTGGCTAGGGGATTAACCCCCCCCCCAAATTATAAAGGCCCTTTTGTTCCTATAAGGTGGATATAATGCAAGGAGAAAGGCAGTTAAGTCCAAGTTGTCCGAAGACCTGGTGTGAGCATAAAAAATGTTAGAGACGTCACTTCCTAGCGTACAACGGCCTCTGAAAATGGCTAGAGAGCGTTACGCCAAAGGCCATATACAGAAATACAGCAGCAAATATAGGTCTCCTGAGAAGCAAAACTCCTCCCGTCAATATCAGCTACACCTCAACAGCCTGGAGATACTGTGCAACAGTGGGCAGCCAAGTGCCATATATATATCCAAACTATTTTGGCTATTAGCTCTCTCCTTGGAGGAATAACTCCAGCAGATGCCACAAGCTTATTCCCTCTAGTGGTTAGGTGATTTTATAAGCCACAATAAGAATTGTCACCCTTTATAGAGAAGACCACAGTTTGCGGATTAAGCAATACCATATCCAACCATCTGTGGTCTATCCTCAACAGCTTAGCTTGACATAATAGATGGTGTCTGCTTAAATGCCTGTACATCCAATAGCTTGAGCATTTGTTAGATGATGAAAGGGTATCACTGGGAAAGCCTGTCAATCCGTGAGGGAAACAAACTGAACGAGACTGGAGTCCAAAGATGACAACTCCAAAAGAAATTAGAGCTGTTTTCTTCTCAGTCCCTTGTGCCTCTTTCCCAGCCAGGAGATCAACTGCGCACGAGGAAGGCGTGGTAGATTGTAAAGGGCTGTGGAGAGATAGTGGTGAATCATCGGAGACTACAGGAATATAGTCTGGCACCTGATTGATCGAACATGCGTGTGCATACAAGCTTCTCCAACTGGACATGGGAACTTCGGAATTGTTCTCGAAATTGGGACATAGATACTTGTAAAATGCACCAAGTACTTAATTTTATGACATACTGATTAACATCATTGTTATCTGCAGACAACTGTGTCATTGTATTGTAAGGAATCCCTTAAAAAATTAACAAATAAAAGAAGACCGAACAGTGAGGAGAACTAAAGAGATAGAGAATGAAAAACTCAAGAAGAGAATGACAAACTACAGAAAGAACTAAGCGGAGGGAGATGACAAACTCCAGAAAGCTAGAGGGAGAAAACGACAAACTCTTAGAGTGGAAACACTGAAAAAGGAGCTACAGGAAAAGATTAGGAAGCTCCAAAACAAACGTGGAAAATACTAATATCATAAGAATGAAATGAAAAAGGAATAAACACTCATTCAATAAAGAGGAAAGGAATGGAAAAAGTCTCAGAATTAGAATGGTAGGAAGAACAAAAATATCAGACCTGGAAGATAACACAGATCACATAAAACGCTCAAATAAAGATTCAAAAAAATGTAAAAATACACAAAAGTGGAACACAACCATGAAATATGGAAGCTAATGAAAGATCAAACATCCACATTCATTAGGAATAAGGAAGGAGAAGAATCCCTAGAGCATGGTATTGATCAGATATTCAACAGAATCATAGATGAAGGAATTTTCCCAATAAAATAAGAAACAAACCATAAGAATAGAAAGAAGCCACATAGAACTCCAAAAGACCAAGATCAGAAAAGAAAACTCCCCATGACCATATCATACTTAAATGCTAGATGCCCAAAACAAAGATAAAATATTTGAAGCCACAAGAGAAAAACAACAAGTCACATATACGGAGAAACCCATCAGATTTATTACAACTGACTACTTTCAGCAAGACCATGAAAGGCAAAGAAAGAGTGGCAGGCAAGAGGCATTCCCAGTGTTAACGGACTATGGATGCCAACCCAGGATACTAAACCCAGCAAAAATGCCGATTACAGTTGAAGGAGAGAGAAAAACCTTCCATAACATACATGAGTTGAAAGAATACATGTTGTAAACCAACCCTTCAGGAAAAATAACTTGAAGCGAATTCCAAAGGACACGACAGAGCGCCAGCGCAGCAACTGTTCCAGCACGCCGTAGAAAAGCAAAAGTTATAAAAAACATAAACTGCAGCAAGTTAGAGAACTGAGACAAAAATGCAAATGGATAATAAGTTGAAAAGAAGCAACACAGCATCTTTCAAATTATAACTGGTAATATTAATGGACTAACTCCCCAATCAAAGAACATAGACTGGGAGATTGGAGATTGGATTAGGAAACGAAATCCATTTATATGCTGTCTAGCTATGAAATGCCAATCCTTCAATCTCAAGGATGGGGCCAGACATAGGAGTGAGGGGATGGAAAAGACAAAATAATTCCGAAACTGGTACTAAAAGAAAGCAGGGTGTTAATTAGTTTTAATATAGACGCAAATGGTGGCGAGCTTCGAAAGGTAAACAGAAATCAGAAATAAGACCAAAGAGGCCGCTATTGATATTTATCAAGGGACAATTGACCGATGAAGACGTCAACAAATCATGAATATATGATATATGTGCACCAAATGCTGGTGCACCAAAACTTTATAAAAGACAATTCTTCAGGACCTCAATGCACACATTAAACCCAGCACACTAATACTAGGGGCTTCATACCCCCAACTAGTCCTTTGTGACACGAAATCACTTAGAGACAAAAGGTAATGAACAGAAAGACATGCTGAACCTGAATGATATTGAATAACGCCAATGCCTCGACAGTATCACCAAACTATTCCACACCCAAAACGAGAGAATACACACTTTCTATTCAGGGCCACTATCCATGAAATATCTCCGCCAAAATAGACCACATATCTGGGAACAGAAAAAAAACTAAACAAATACAAAAAGATGTGTAAATAATTTCATGCATTTCTATCAGACCACAGTGCAATACATCTCAATATCAAGCTCCAGGATAAACCCTACAACCTCAAGAACACATGGGAGACTAAACAACCCTCTCCTGAATGGATGGGTCAAGGACGAAATAAAGAAAGAAATAAAAACATTACCTGAACTGAATGACATGATAAAACACAAAAGCAAAACCTATGGGGACACTATAAAAGCAGTCCCAGAGGGAAGTTTATAGCCCCTGAGTGCTACGATAAAAAAAAAATAAGAAAACAGCAAAGTAAGAGCACAAGTGAACCATCTAACACTGCATCTAAGAACACTTGATAGACAACAACAAATGAACTCTAAATGCAGCAGACAAGAAGAAATAACAAAAATCAGAGCAGAAATCAATGAAATAGAAACAAAGAAAACCATACAGAAAATCAATGAATCCAAAAGTTGGTTCTTTGAGAGAATAAACAAGATAGACAGACCTCTAGCCCAGTTAACCAAAAGAAGGAAGGAACAACTCCAAATAAACAGAATCCATGATGAAAAAGTAAATATCACAACAGACAATGAAAAGATCCAGACAACCATATGGGAATACTTCAAAAACTTATACTCTACCAAGTTTGAAAACCTAGAAGAAATGAATGAATAACTGAAATCATGGGAATCACCAAAGCTCAACCAAGAAGAGATTGACAGCTTAAACAGACCCATAATATATGAAGAAATTGAAGATGTAATAAACCTCCCAACTAAAAAAGCCCAGGCCCAGAAGGTTTCATGGCAAAATTCTATAAAACATTTCAAAAAGACTTACAACCATTATTACCTAAATTGTTTAGAAGGATACAAAGGGAATTCACCCAAATTCCTTCTATGAAACCAGCATCACTCTAATACCAAAACCATGCAAAGATACAACCATAAATGAGAACTATAGACCCAGTTAATTAATGAACACAGATGCAAAACTTCTAAACAGGATATTTGCAAATCGCATACAGACTCACATCAAGAAGATCATCCATCATGACCAAGTTGGATTCATACCAGAGATTCAGGGATGGTTCAACATATGAAAATCAATAAATATCATCAAATATATAAATGGACTGAAAGACAAAAAAAACACGATCATCTCAATTGACATAGAAAAAAGCCTTTGACAAAATCCAGCATCCCTTCATGTTTAAAGACCTAGAGAGAATTGGATTGGAAGGATCATTCCTCAGTGTAATCAAAGCCATATACAGGAAACCCACAGCCAATATCATCCTAAATGGAGAAATGACAGGAGCATTCCACTTAAAGGTAGGAACTCAGCAAGGCTGCCCCCTGTCACAACTCCTTTTCAATATAGAGCTTGAAACACTTGCTAGGGCAATAAGGCAAGAGAAGGAAATTAAAGGAGTCCTAATTGGAAAAGAGGAAGTCAAGCTATCCCTATTTGCTGATGATATGATTGTTTACTTAAGGGATGCTAAAATCTCCACCAGAAAACGCCTAGAAACGATCAAGAGCTTCAATAAAGTGGCAAGATACAAAAGTATCCTAAAAAAATCAATGGCCTTTCTTTACACCAACAACAAGCAACTGAAGAAGGAATACAAGGAGACCTTTCCACTCACAATAGCCTCAAAACCAATAAAATACCTAGGAACAAACCTAACCAAAGGTACCAAAGTTCTCTACAACAAAAATTTTAAACCTCTGAAGAAGGAAATTTAAGAAGACATCAGAAGATGGAATTACCTCCCATGTTCATGGATTGGGAAAATTAATATAGTAAAAATGTCCATTCTACCCAAACTCTTGTACAGATTTAATCCATCCCAATTAAAATCCCCAACAGTTTCTTCACAGGCTTGGAAAAAAAAGTCCTTAATTTCATCTGGAGAAACAAAAGGCCCTGAATAGCCAAAGCAAGCCTGAGTGAAAAGAGCAATACAGGGGGGATCTCTATACCAGACTTCAAACTATACTAAGGGCTATAGTCATAAAAACAGATTGGTACGGGCACAAAAAAGACCTGTGGACCAATGGAACAAAACTGAAGATCCAAACTTGAGCACATACAATTTCAGCCACCTCATATTTGACAAGGGGGCCAAGAAGACACAATGGAGGAAAGACAGCATCTTCGGTAAGTGGTGTTGGCAAAACTGGATCACCACATGTAGAAGAATGAAGTTAAACCCCTACCTCTTGCCCGGTACAAATGTCAACTCCAGATAGATCAAAGACTTCAACATGAAACCCCAAACTCTGAAGGCGATGGAAGAAAAAGTTGGCAGCAGACTACAAGACATAGGTGTAGGAAAAGTCTTCCTAAATCAGACAGCAGGTGCATAAGAATTAAGGTCAACNAAGAGGAGGCGTGGTAGATTGTAAGGGCTGTGGAGAGATAGGGGTGAATCATGAGACTACAGGAATATAGTCTGGACACCTGATTGATCAACATGCCTGTGCATACAAGCTTCTCCAACTGGACTATGGGAACCTTGGGTTGTTCGAAATTTGGACATAGATACTTGCAAAATGCACCAATTACTTAATTGTATGACATACTGAGTAACATCAATGTTATCTGCAAACAACTGTGTCATTGTATTGTAGAATCCCTTAAAAATAAAAATTAAAAAAAAAGAACAAGTGAGAGAACTAAAGAAAGAGAATGAAAAACTCAAGAAGGACAATAACAAACTTCAGAAAGAACTAAAGGGAGAGAATGACAAACTCCAGAAAAGCTAGAGGGAGAAAATTACAAACTCTAGAAGTGGAAACACTGAAAAAGGAGCTACAGGAAAAGATTGAGAAGCTGCAAAACAAAGTGGAAATACTAAATAAATCATAGAATGAAATGAAAAAGGAAATATAACACTCATCCAATCAAGAGGAAAGGAATGGAAAAAGTCTCAGAAATAGAATGGAGGAAGAAGAACAAAAAATATCAGACCTGGAAGATAACACAGATCAACTAAAAAGCTCAAATAAAGATTACAAAAAATGTAAAAATACACAAAAGTGGAACAACCATGAAATATGGGACACTATGAAAAGATCAAACCTCCACATCATAGGAATAAAGGAAGGAGAAGAATCGCATGAGAATGGTATTGATCAGATATTCAACAGAATCATAGATGAAAATTTTCCCAAACTAAAATAAAACAAACCCATACAAATAGAAGAAGCACATAGAACTCCAAACAGACAAGATCAGAAAAGAAACTCCCCATGCCATATCATACTTAAATGCTAGATGCCCAAAACAAAGACAAAATTCTGAAAGCCACAAGAGAAAAACAACAAGTCACATATAAGGAGAAACCTATCAGAATTACAACTGACTACTCAGCAAACCATGAAAGCAAGAAGAACGTGGAGCAAAGCATTCCCAGTGTTAAAGGACTATGGATGCCAACCCAGGATACTATACCCAGCAAAAATGTCGATTACAGTTGAAGGAGAGAGAAAAACCTTCCATAACATAAACAAGATGATAGAATACATGTCTGTAAAACCAACCCTTCAGAAAATACTTGAAGCAATTCAAAGGACAGAAGAGAGGAGCAACTGTTCCCAAGCACCTAGAAAGCAAAAGTAATAAAAACATAACTGCAGAAGTAGAAACTGAGACCAAAAATGCAAATGGATAATAAGTTGAAAGAAAGCAACATGCATCTTTCAATTATAACTGTAAATATTAATGGACTAAACTCCCCAATCAAAAGACATAGACTGGGAGATTGGATTTGGCAACAAAATCCATTTATATGCTGTCTACATGAAATCCATCTCAATCTCAAGGATAGGCACCAACATAAGGTGAAGGGATGGAAAAAATATTCCAAGCAAATGGTACCAAAAAGAAAGCAGGTGTTATAGTTTTAATATCAGACAAAATAGACTTCAACGTAAAAGAAATCAAAAAAGACAAAGAGGGCTATTGCATATTTATCAAAGGGACAATTGACCATGAAGACGTCACAATCATGAATATATATATATGCACCAAATCCTGGTGCACCAAACTTTATAAAGACAATTCTTCAGGACCTCAATGTACACATTAAACCCCAGCACACTAATAGTAGGGGACTTCAATACCCCACTAAGTCCTTTGGACAGATCACGAGACAAAGAATAAACAGAAAGAGACATGCTGAACTGACAGATTGATACGCCAAATAGCCTCACAGTCATCTACAAATATCCCACCCAAACACGAGAGAAACACATTTCTATTCAGCACCCACATGAACATATCGCCAAAATAGACCACATACTGGGAACACAGAAAAAAAACTAAACAAATACAAAAGATTGAAATAATTTCATGCATTTCTCTATCAGACCACAGTGCAATAATGCTTCAATATCAACTCCAGGATAAGCCCTACAACTACAAAACACATGGAGACTAAACAACCCTCTCCTGAATAATGGATGGGTCAAGGAAGAAAAAAAGAAAGAAATAAAAACATTCACTGAAACTGAATGACATGATAACACACAAACACAAAACCTATGGGACACTATAAAGCAGTCACAGAGGAAGTTTATAGCCCTGAGTGCTACATAAAAAAAAAAAAAAAACAAAATAGCAAAAAGTGAACCATCTAACACTGCATCTAAGAACACTTGATAGACACAACAACAGATGAACTAAATGGAGCAGACAAGAAGAAATAAAAAATCAGAGCAGAACATCAATGAAATAGAAACAAAGAAAACATACAGAAAATAAATGAATCCAAAAGTTGGTTCTTTGAGAGAATAAACAAGATAGTACAGACCTCTAAGCCCAGTTAAACAAAACAAGAGGAAAGGAACAACTCCAAATAAAAGAATCCATGATGAAAAAGTAAATATCACAACAGACAATGAAAAGATCCAGACAACCATATGGAATACTTTCAAAAACTTATACTCTACCAAGTTTGAAAACCTAGAAGAAATGAACTGAATAACTGAAATCCATGGGAACACCAAAGCTTCACCCAGAAAGAGATTGACAGCTTAAACAGACCCATAATATATGAAGAAATTGAAGATGTAATAAAACCTCCCAACTAAAAAAGCCCAGGCCCAGAAGTTTTCATGGCAAATTCTATAAAACATTTCAAAAAGACTTACAACCATTATTACCTAAATTGTTTAAAGGATACAAAGGAATTCACCCAAATTCCCTTCTATGAAACCAGCAATCACTCTACATACCAAAACCATGCAAAGATACAACCATAAATGAGAACTATAGACCCAGTTAATTAATGAACACAGAATGCAAAACTTCTAAACAGGATATATTGCAAATGCATACAGACATCACATCAGAAGATCACCATCATGACAAGTTGGATTCATACCAGAGATTCAGGGATGGTTCAACATATGAAAATCATAAATATCATCAAATATATAAATGGACTGAAAGACAAAAAAACACAAGATATCTCAATCGACATAGAAAAAAGCCTTTGACAAAAGCCCAGCAATCCCTTCATGTTTAAAGACCTAGAGAGGAATTGGATTGGAGGGAGGATCATTCCCAGTGTAATCAAAGCCATATACAGGAAACCCCACAGCCAATATCATCCTAAATGGAGAAATGACAGGAGCATTCCACTTAAAGGTAGGACAATCAGCAAGGCTGCCCCCTGTCACAATCCTTTTCAATATAGGCTTGAAACACTTGCTAGGGCAATAAGGCAAGAGAAGGAAATTAAAGGATCCTAATTGTGAAAGAGGAAGTCAAGCTATGCCCTATTTGCTTGATGATATGATTGTTTACTTAAGGGATGCTAAAAATCCTCCACCAGAAAACGACCTAAAAACCGATCAAGAGCTTCAATAAGTGGCAGGATACAAAAGTATCCTAAAAAAATCAATGGCCTTTCTTTTACAACACCACAAACAAGCAACTGAAGAAGGAATACAAGGAGACCTTTCCCACTTCACAATAGCCCAAAACCAATAAAATACCTAAAAAACCTAACCAAGGTAAAAAAGATCTCTACAACAAAAATTTTAAACCTGCTGAAGAGGAAGATTTAAGAAGAACATCAGAAGATGGAAAACCTCCCATGTCATGGTTTGGGAAAATAATATAGTAAAAAATGTCCATCTACCCAAACTCTTGTACAGATTTTAATGTGATCCCAATTAAAATCCCAAACAGTTTCCTCACAGGCTGTGGAAAAAAAAGTTAATTTCATCTGAAAACAAAAGGCCCTGAATAGCCCAAAGCAAGCCTGAGTGAAAGCAGCATAACAGGGGGGAGCTCTATACACAACTTCAAACATACTAAGGGCTATAGTCATAAAAACAGATTGGTATGGGCACAAAAAAGACCTGTGGACCAATGGAACAAAACGAGGAGATCCAAAACTTGAGCACATACAATTTCAGCCATCTATATTTGAAGGGGGCCAAGAAGACACAATGGAGGAAAGACAGCATCTTCGGTAATATGTGGTGTTGGCAAAACTGGATCACCACATGTAGAAGAATGAAGTTAAACCCGCATCTCTTGCCCGGTAACAAATTCAACTCCAAGATGATCAAAGACTTCAACATGAAACCCCAAAACTCTGAAGGCGAATGGAAGAAAAAGTTGGGCAGCAGACTACAAGACATAGGTTGTAGGAAAAGTCTTCCTAAATCAGACAGCAGGTCATAAGAATTAAGGTCAAGCAATTGACAAATGGGACCTATTTAAACTCAACCTTCTGTACATCAAAAGAAACAATAAAGGAAGTGAAGAGAAAAACCAACAGAGTGGGAGGTACTACTGCAGTACAATCTGACAAAGCATTGATTTCCAAAGTATATAAACTACTCAAAAACAAAAAAAAAGAAAACAACGAATCATTCAAAGATGGAGCAAAGATCTGAACAGATACTTCACAAGTGAGGGGGAAGTAGAAGATGCTTAGAAACATCTTTAAAAATGTTCAATGTCTGGCTGGAGAGATGGCCTAGCGATTAAGAGCGCCGACCGCTCTACAGAGGACCTGTGTGCGATCCCCAGCACCCACATGGCGGCCGAGAACCGTCTGAAACAGTCCAGGAGAACTCCAGTCCAGGGGATCCGAGACCTCTTCTGACCTCCGAGGCATTGCATGACACAGGTGCCACAAACCTGCATGCAGACAGTACATTGATACACATACAGAAATAAATAATTTAAAAAATATAAATTAAAAGTGATTAAAAATGTTCAATGTCACTATTAGTAGGGAAATGCAAATTAAAAACCACTTTAAGATATCACTCACTGATAAACTGTAGGAATCAAGAAAACAAGTGATACCAAGTGCTGGAAAGGTTGTGAGGAAAAGGGAACACTCATCCAGGGCTGGAGGGGAATGTAAACTTGCACAGCCACTATGGAAAACAGTATGAGAAGCCTGGAAGACCAAAATGAGCTTACCATACCACCTGACCCAGTCATACCACTCCTGGGTATATACCGCACCAAGACTCTTCTTACCACAGAGATACATGCACAGCTATGTTTTTTGCAGCGTTCACAATAGCAAAACATTTGGAACCAACCAAATTCCCTCAACTGATGAAGTGGATAGAGAAAATGTGGTACATCTACATACAATGGAGTTCATGCAACAGCATAAAGAAAAGAAACAACATCATGAACTTTGCAGTTAAATGGATGGAACTGGAAGATATTATGTTAAGTAAAGTAACACAGTCCCAGATAAACAAACGATGAATTATATCTCTTATCTGTGGATGCTAGCACCAATAACTTAGTTGTAAACATTTCTTGTTGGGAGTGATGCATCATGGAGAAAACAACAACACCAGCAACAACAGAGGGGACTGCATCAAAGGACTAACTGAAAGGGTAAATCTGGTGGGGTTAGGGGGTTGGGAGCAGGACAGGGGTCTAGATTCTATTTGTAACATAATGTACAAAACTTATATGCAAAACAATTAATTTTTAAAAAGAAAGAACTATCATAAACATACTCAAAGAATTAAAGGATTTTAGAGAACACACAGACAAAGGAATCAAAGAACTAAAGAGAGAGAATGATAAACTTCAGAATGAAGAATTCTCAGGCTGAAATGAAAAAAGGACATCGAACACTCATCCAGTCAACAGGAAAGGATGGGAGAAAGCCTCAGTAAAATATCAAGTGTGGAAGATAACATGGAAGAAATGTAATGCTCAAGGAAAGATTATGAAAAATTTAAAAAAGCACAGGAGTGGAATAACCTGGAAATGTGGGACACCATGAAAAGACCAAACTTACACATCCTATGTATAGAGGAAGGAGAAGAATCCCAGGATAATTGTATTTACCAGATCTTCAACAGAATTATAGAAGAAAATTTCCCCAAATTGTATAGAGACATAACCATACTGATACAAGAAGCACATAGAATACCATATAGACGAGATCAGAGAAGAAAATCCCCATACCATATCATAGTAAAAACACTAGATGCTGAAAACAAAGAGAGAATACTGAAAGCTACTAGAGAAAAACAAGTTACAAATAAAGGAAAACCCATCAGAATTACAGCAGACTTTTCAATGCAAACAATGAAAGCCAGAAGAGCTTGGACCAAAGTGTTCCCAGTTCTAATGACTATAGATGCCAACGGAGAATACTTTACCCAGGAAAAATGTATACTATAGTTGAAAGAGAGAGAAAAATTTTCGTGACATAATGAAGCTGATGGGGCTGGAGAGATAGCTTAGCTGTTAAGAGCTCCTGCTGCTCTTGCCGAGGACCAGGGTTTGATCCCCAGCACTCACATGGCAGCTGAGAACCGTCTTTAGCTCCAGTTCCAGGGGAAAATGACGCCCTCTTCTGACCTCTGCGATTGCACGACACGGGTGCCCAAACTTACATGCAGACAGTACATTCATACACATACAAGAATAAATTTAAAAAAAAAGCCAAAAGAATACATGTCCAAAAATACCAACACTTCAGAAAATACAAAGAGCAGAAGAAAGGAGTGACTATACCCAAGTAGCAAGAGAAAGTAATTAATGAAGGTATAACTGTGGAAATACAAACCTAGATCAAAAATGTAAACAGAAACTTAAGTTTCTATTGGGAGATATATATCTCTCAATAATAACTTTAAATATCAATGGTCTGATCTCTCCTGTCAAGAAACACAGAAAGGGAGAAGGGATTAAGATATTGAATCCATCGTGTGTGCGTGTGTGTGTGTGTGTGTGTGTGTGTGTGTATAAAAGAAACCTGTCTCACCTTCAAGGGCAGACACCATCTTAAGATGAAAGGGTGGAAAAATATTATTAGAACAAATGATACTAAGAAGCTAGCAAGAGTTGCTATTCTAATATCAAGCAAAATAGCCTTCAAATTAAAATTAATCAGAAGAGATGAAGAGGGTCACGGCATTCTTATCAAAGGAGCAGTTAATCATGAAGAGTTTATAATAATGAATATATACACTCCAAACTATGGAATATCGAACTTCATAAACAATTCTACAGGACTTTAAGGAACAGATAAATCCCAGCACACTGAGTAGGGGATTTTAATACCCCACTGTGCCCATTAGACAGGTAAACTGGACAAAGAATTAAGAGAGAGACATCTGACCTGAACAATACAATACAACAAATGGATCTAACAGACATCTACTGAATATTCCACCCAAACTCCAAAGTTTCAGCATGCCATGGAATGTATTCCAAAATAGACCACATTCTAGGACACAGAACAAGCCTAAACAGATAAAGAATAATTTAAATAATTCCATCAAACCACAATGCTTAATATAAACTCTAGAACTCTTATACTATGTATAAGAACTCGTGAAGACTAAACAACACACTCCTGAGTAATGAATGAGTCAAAGTAGAAATAAAGAAATAAAAATATTCCTGGAATTAAATGAAAAGGACACTACAACACAACAAGACCTATGGGACACTTTAAAAGCAGTCCTAAGAGGGAAATTTCTAGCCCTAAATGGCTATAGTAAAAACAAAAAACAGAAAGATCACAAATAAACAACCTGACACCCCAACTAAGCACACTTGAGAGACAAAAAATGACTCCCAAACCAAAAAAAAAAAAAAAAAAAAAAAAGATCAGAGTGGAGATCAATGACAAATAATCAATGAATCCAAGAGCTGGTTCTCAGAAATGATAAATAAGATAGATAGACATCTTACCCAGTTAACTAAAAGAATGAAAGTACAACTTAAAAATCAACAAAATTGTTAGAAATAACCTATGGCTGATGCCACAAGCTTACATCCTCTACAGGTTAGGAGATGTTATAAGCCACAGTAAGACCCTGTCATATTTAACAGGGGGGAAAATTGTAATTCATGGATTAACATATCCAAACATGTGTCTATGCTAAAGTAACCTACCATAACTATTAGTGCTGCTTAAATACCTATATATCTAATTGCTTGTTCTTCATTAGTAGGATCGAAAGGTTATTCCTGGACAAACTGTCAGCCCATGAAAGGAAACAGCCAGAATTGACCAGAGTCCAAGTCAACAGCTCCAGAGAGAGTGGACTGTTTTACCTCTCATCCACCTGTGCCCCTTTTCTAAGCCTAGGGAACAACCTGCGGAAGAGGGGGCGTGGTAGAATGTAAGGGCTGCGATTGGGGTGAATGGTGAAACTACAGCAATGTAGTCTGGACACTCATTTGATCAACTTGATTGAACAAACAACCTGTCACCCCCCACTGGATGGTGGGGCTGTAGGTGTTTGGGCACAACAGCCTGCAGATAGGTTTTGCATGAAGGATGCTTGTACTCATGGATTATCACTTATAGCTAAAAATGAAAAAAAAAAAAAACTGAGAGAAAGATGCAGGACAGTTATGGCAGAATGCATGACCTGGGATGGAGTGGGGGTGGGGGGGGAGGGAAAGGGAAATAAGCCTGACCTGAATTGGAAAAAATGTATGAAATGCACAAAGCATCAATAAAAACTAATTTAAAAAAAAATAAATGATTTATGGAGCTCTGCCATAAATCAATCTCGAAAAAAAAAATCAACAAAATTAGAGATGAAAAGTGAAACATCACAACAGATAATGAAAAGATCCAGACAATTATACAAGAATAATGTAAAAATCAATACTCTATTTAATTTGAAAACCTAAGAGAAATGGATGAATACCTGAAAAGATGGAAATCAACAAAGCTTAGCCAATAAGAGATCAACAGCTTAAGCAGATGCATAACAGATGAGGAAATTTAAACAGTAATACAAAATTTAAAAAGCCCATGACCAGGTGGATTTATGGCTTAATTCTATAAGAAATTTAAAGAGGACATACAACCAGTATTACTCAAATTATTCAAACAGATAGAAACAGAGGGACATCTCTCAAATTTCTTCTATGAAACCAGCATCACTCTAATACCAAAACTAGGCAAAGATACAACCAAAAAAGAAAACTATAGACCCAGTTCTATAATTAATATAGATGCAAACATTCTCAAGAAAATACTTGCAAACCGCATACAAGCACACACCATAAAGGTCATCCACCATGACCAAGTCAGATTTATACCAGAGTTGCAGGTATAGCTCAACATACATAAATCGACACATGTCATAAAACTCATAAACAGACTGAAAGAAAAAAAAAAACCTGGTCATCGCAATTGATGTGGAAACGGCCTTCAATAAAATTCAGCATGCCTTCATGTTGAAATTTCTGGAGGAAATTGGACTGCAGGGAACATTCCTCAACATAACTAAAGCCATATACAACAAACTCACAGCCAACATCATTCTAAATGGAGAAAACTAGAAGCATTCTCCTTAGAGTCAGGAACCTGCAAGGCTGCCCCCTGTCTCTGCTCCTGTTCAGTATAGTGATTGAAACTCTTGCTAGAGCAATAAGATAAGAGAAGAAAATTAAAGGAGTAGTAATTATAAAGCAACCCTGAGCAAAAAGAGCAATGCAGGGAGGATAACTGCATCAGATTTCAAACCATATTAGAGGGCAATAGTCATAAACTCAGCCTGGTATTGGCACAAAAACAGACCCATAGATAAATGGAAGACAACTGAAGTTCCAAACTTGAGCACACGTAATTTCAGCCACATCATATTTGACACAGGGTTCAAGAATAATCAATGGAGGAAAGACACTGTCTTCAACAAATGGTGCTGGCAAAACTGGATAATCACTTGTAGAAGACTAAAACTAAACCCCTACCTCTCACTGTGTAGAAAAGTCAATTCCAAATTGATCGAAGACCTCAACAATGATAGAAGAAAACATTGACAGTAACCTACAAGATATAGATGGAGGAAAAGACTTTCTAAATCAGACAGCAGCTGCACAGGAAATAAGACCAACAATTGACAAGTGGAATCTCATTAAACTCAAAAGCTTCTGTACAGCAAAAGAAACAATCAATGAAATGAAGAGAACCTTCACCAGTGACACATCTGACAGAAGTTTAACATCCAGAATACATAAACTACTCAAAAAACAAAGGATAAAGGAAACAATTGACCCAATCAAAAGATGAAGTAAAAAGCTGAACAGAGACTTCTCAAATGAAGAAGTAAAGATGGCAAAGAAACATCTTTAAAAGTCTTCAAAATCACTAGTAATTAAGAAAATGCAAATTAGGGGCTGGAGAGATAGCCTAGAGGTTAAGAGCACCGACTGCTCTTGCAGAGGACCTGGGTTCGATCCCCAGCACCCACATGACAGCTGAGAACCATCTGTAACTCCAATTCCAGGAGAACTCCAGTTCCAGGGGAATCCGAGACTCTCTTCTGACCTCTGTGGCATTGCATGACACGGGTGCACAAACCTACATGCAGACAGTACATTCATACACATACAAAAAAAAAAATAAAATTTAAAAAAAGAAAAAAAAAAGAAAATGCAAATTAAAATCACTTTAATATTCTATCTTACCCCAGTAAGACTGGCTATGATCACGAAATCAAATGATACCAAATGCTTGAGAGACTGTGGGGAAAGGGAAGCACTCATTCACTGCTGGTGGGAATCCAAACTCATGCAACCCCTATGGAAAGCAGTGTGGAGAACTCATAAAAGACTCAAAATGAGCCTACCACTGGACCCAATCATACCACTCCTGGGTGTATACCCAAAAGATTCATCCTATTGCAGAGATATGTGCACGACCATGTTTATCACAGCTCTTTTCACAATAGAGAAGAGCTGGAAGCATCCCAAGTGTCCCTTAGTGGATGAGTGGATAAAGCAAATGTCGTACATCTATACAATAGAATTTTATGCAGTGCTAAAGAAAGATGATGTCATGAAATTTACAGGTAAAAGGATGGATCTAGAAACCACTACTTCACCATAAGTGAAGTAACACAGCCCCAGAAAACAAACGACATATGGTGTCCCTCATTTGTGGACCAAAGGTATAGGTTGAAGCCTATGTCTCGATTTCCCTAAGCTCTAAGATTTATGAGGAAGAATCAATCTCCTCTTTAAAAGTACATTAAAACATACATCACCTTGCCATTTAAGTTGGGAATATAAAGACATATTTCTTTTTGCCTGCATGCAACATTACTGTTAAAATGTGAATCCCAAATGTGTTTTGGAAATAACCTATAGCTTATTTTCAGACTCTAACATTTTGGTGTATGTGTGTTGTGCATATATGTGTATTTTGAAGTGTTGTAGAGTTCAGGGGAACAACAACAACAAAAGACTTGTTCATAAAAGCTGACCCAAACAGTAAAGTCCTACATTGAAAAAGTAAAAAAAAAAAAAAAAGACTAAGAAAAAGATTCAAGACAGGGCTTAACATCCATGGCAGAATGCATGTACTCTGGTGGAGGAGGGTATTGATAGGGGAATGAGTCTAAATTTGACTAGGAAAGGTTGTAAGAAATGTATAAAAGTTCAATAAGGATTAAAAAAAGAAAATTAGTATATCAAAATGAAATATAACTCAGGTAAACATGGACTCTATGTTTTATTAATAAATCCCTTGAACCTTGTAAATTCATTGTGACATAGACTTTTGATAGAATTTGTGTCATTGAGTACATGTATACACATGAAAATATGACTACATTATTGATGTTAAAGTTTTGTTTTTGTCTCTTCTTTTTGAAAAGGTACACGCTAATGAGAGATCCCAGATTCTATTTGCAGATCAATGGTTTTTTAATTGCTGAGGGAATTCGCTTACATGATGAAGTGTTCTCAGCATGATTAATTGATACATTTCTCATTGTACTTTATATTCAAATTCAAAATAACAGAACTTACCATTTACCAGAACTAGGACTACTGAGAAATGATGAAAGTAGGAGCTAGGGAAAGAATCCTGAAATAGTCACAGTGCCTTCCAGCCGAGGCAGGCAAGAGGTATGGAGAAAAGAAGGTGAAGATATTTTATGCTTATATTTCATTAAATGAAATACATTCTTATTTCAAAACTAAAATACTGTGATTTAGAATATATAAAATAGAAAAGGATGTAGAAAAATATAGTGGAATAGGTCATTATACCATCCAAAGTGAATCAATGAAGCATTTTTGCATTTTCTCAAAAAATTATTTTTTACTTTTTCAAACATTATTTGTATGCTTTTTAAAATTTTTTGTGTTTTACCTTGGCTTGTTATTTGTATATAGGGCATTTGAAACTTTCATTTCTGACTGATTTTTAAGAATTTCCTACACAAGAGAATATGTGTTTGGATATAGCTTGCTATATTTCTCCAGCTCTGCTTTTACCTTTTGAATTAAAAAAATAAGATAATTTCTTAATTAACTGAGTAACATTTACCAATCTTTGCTTCTATTATTTCTGATTTATCATGCTACTTGATAAAATTTCACTAGCCAACTATTGTAAAATACAGCAAAGCATGCATTTTTGTTATATATATTGATATTTTAAAATTCTTTGTTACAGTTGAATTCATTTTTTTCTTTTAGATCCCTAAAAGCCAACTAGTATTATTTTTTTTAAAGCTTCTCAAAAATTTTACAATCACTTTTACTCTTTTTTTTTTTTTTTTTTTTTTATTTTTGAGGACAAGGTCTCCCTTTAGTCCCAGCTGGCCTGGACATCACTCTGTAGACCAGGCTGGCCTTGAACTCATAGAGATCCACCTGCCTCTGCCTCTGGAGTGCTAGGATTAAAGGCGTGCATCACCACTCCTGGCTAAAATCACTTTTACTCTTAAAGGAAGATTCCTTCATTTGTGGTTGCTAGTACCAAGTCCTCCAATTGAAAGGCAAGCTGAGCAATGTTACTGTTATATTTCTTTCTATCTGAAAGCAACAGTGTTGTTATAATGTGAATCTCTTAACGAGCCCTAGAATTAACTTACCACATACTTTCAGAGATGGTATGGGGGTGGAAGGTATATATCCATATTTTAGAGTAATATAAAATTAAAGAGAAAAATGTGAACTCCTAAACATATATCAGAGTTAACACACAGTTTATTTCTGGAGGATATAATTCTGGTACATATATAATGTTTATGTAGGCATATTTTGGAGCAATACAATTGGGAGGGAACCACAACAACATAAGGGCTGGATCAAAGAACAGATTGCTAGTTAAATTCTGCCCAGCTCTGGCCCCAAGCCACCTGCAGACCCAAGCATGCTGTGAATCCCCGCCTGTCACGCAGGAAACCGGGGTTCGATTCCTGCCCTGCTCTAAATGTATAAAAACTATATGCAGAGATTCCTCAGGGTTTGCCTCTCCCCGTTGTACAGGCGAACCCCGGCATGCTGGAAGAATAAACCTCTTGCTTTTGCATCCATCGGAAAAAAAATTCTGCCCAAACTATAAACCTTTACAGAGAAAAACTTTAAAAAGGCTGAGAGAAAGATGCAGGGCATGTATGGCAGAATGCATGATCTGGGTTGGGGTAGGGGGGAAAGGAAAGAGGAATATGTCTAAGTTGAACTGAAAAATGATGTCTGAAATACACAAAACATCAATAAAAGTATTATATTTAAAAAAGAACATTCTGAAGTATAGCTTTCTTCACTCTCAGGTTCCTTCTCTTTTATCATTCTCTCTATTTTTTAAAAATTAAACTTCATGCCAATTCCCCTAGAATTATAGTACATTTTTAAAATCAAATTAATTTCCTTATTAGTATTTACTAAGAATTTTCCTAGTAACTATCCAAGGAAACATTGTGAAGCCTGGCAAGAAAACAAGAGGGCATGTTCTTGCTTCCTCATGAGATTTTTTCAGCAGAAGCTGACAAATCATTTAGCTTATATTTCCCATCCAAGCAAACTGTAGCATGTTGTCAAATCAGTAATCAACCTTAGTGTTCACTGTTGTTGTAACTCCTGATATTTTAGGTAAATAAACATGAAACAACGTAAGTATTTACTACCACATAATTCAAATTATTTCTGGATATTTTTAAATTATTTTACTGTTGTTTTATTTGCGGTTAACTGACAACAATATTGGGGGGAAGTATATTCAGTCTTTTAGATCTAATTTAACCTGATAAGTTCTGTGGATTTTTCTTCTTAATTGCTATATATAATTATACATGCTCATGGGATACAGCATGGAAACAGAATTTTATAAATTTTGGGGTTTTCTTTAAGACAGAGTATGAAATCCCAAACATGAATTTATAGCCCAGGATAGCCACAAACTCTTGGTCCTCCTCCTTCAACTCCTCAGTGATGGGATTACAGACATGGATGACTGTGCCCAGGTTAAATTGTACTGTTTTTAAATTGAGGATCCAAGTTGAATCCTGTGGACCAAATTACCCAGTAGTACTGCTAATACATTAATGAAAGTATATGTATTAAATGTGATGTAAAAATCATATAAATGTTTATGCTTTTTAACAATAGCCACATTTCAAAATTTAATAATGAATTTTATTCATTTTTCTGCATCGTAATGTAGACATTTCCATGTTTAAAGCATATTAGTATTCGTTTTCATTAGGTCTTAATATTTTTAAGTATAAATTCTACATTCTTGGTTTTCAAAGTTGCCCTGGTTTGCCTTGTGTTTTCCATTTCCATGTATACTTTAAAATCAGCTTGTCAAACAAAAAAGTTTGGAATTAATTTAGACTGGAAAAATGTTGAATACACAGATGAGTTTACAGATAATTTGTACCTCTAGAAATCTAAGTATCAAGTCATTTGTTCATCTTCCAGTAAATTTCTTCTCATAATGGGGAGGTATAGAGTTTATAAATTGCTAAATAGTTGTGTAAATTTGACTATTTCCTTTTGAAATTGACTTACTCATTCTATTTCTTATAATCTAAGCTTAAAAATGTTTTAGATATAAATGTTTATCTACATTATTGGAACTACTTTAGGAAAACAGTTCTTAAAATAAAATTTTTATTAGAAGAACATTCTTATGCCAGGATATGTTTTTTTTCATTTTTAATAAATTGAATGATTAAATTATGTAAAATTAAATAATAAGATAAGTGACTTTACAGTGTTTTTAGTATTATGAATTACAATAATAATGCTACAACTATGGGGCTGGAGAGATGGCTCAGTGATTGAAAGTACTAGCTGCTCTTGCGTGGGACTCAGTTTTAGTTCCTAGCATGCACATGGTGAATAATACCCATTTGTAACAACAGTTCCAGGAGATCTGATGCCCTGTTCTGGCCTCTGAAGGCATTGCACATATGTGGTGCACCCAAATTCATGCACTCATACACATAATATACAAATAAAGAAAATACTAAAATTAAAAATATTTTGTCCTTGACATCTTGTTTCCAAAAAAACTCATTTTTCTAGTTTATTTTGTATTATTTTAAAATATATTTTATTACTTTTGGGTTATAAGTATATCGTCTGCATGTGTGTAAGTGCACCTGCATTGTGCGACCTGCAGAGTAAGAAGAGGTCGTTAGATTTTCCTGGAACTGGAGTTACTGATGGCTGTTAGCCATCATGTGGGTTCTGGGAATTGAACCCCTGTCCTCTGCAAGAGCAGCAGATGCTCTTAACTGCTGAGCCATCTCTCCAGCCCCCATTATTGTAATTTAAATAGATACTTTCCCACATGAACTACTTTAACCATCTAGAAAATAATTGGAGTAAGGAGGTGTTCCTTATCAGAGTTCTACATCTGTACATCCTTATATTATTTGAATGGTTAATCAGCTTTTTATAAGCAAAGCAATTTAAGAGAAACAGTGAGAGCCACAAACATTGGTCATTTTTTTTTTTTCTCTGAGAACTTTATCTTCCAGTCTAATGTATCCAAAACCCCAAGGCGAACTCTGAATCTCTGGAGAAAGCCAGATTTAGATTTTTCTTCAACCATATGGAAAAGGTAGGTGATGGAACTTCTCAATTTAATCAGTGATAGGTTCATATTTCAGTAGGTCATATTTATCATCTCTGCTTCTCTGACTTTTAGTAGAAACTATGGAAGTGACTTCAAAATTGTTAAGAATCCCATATTCCATCTAGCAGATTTTATTTTTCTTGATTTTTTATAAGAAATCCATTTATCTCTTCATTCATTTGTGGTTCTCTTACTGTTATAAGATGAAGTATATTCCAATATGGAAATTTATCTTCTTCGTCAATGGAGAACCATGAAAAATGTCACTCAGATACTAAATAGACCTCAACAACTGAGAGTCTATTTAATCCTTTCTCAGGATTCCTATAACTCTGAATTACACTTCCAAAGTTTAATTTTATTAAATGTCTAGGCTCATGTCTAGGCAATGAGAACATTATTAATATTCTTTGATTGTATTTCCTAATGATTCTTAAATTCATTTCTTTTTTATTTTTAGTACTTTGTGCATGTTAATGGAACCCTCAATTGTATCTCAATTTAATGTGTTTCTATTCTCTTTTAGGTAATACATGACAGCCAAATGGAAAAACAAAATCACTCCTTGGTGTCTGAATTTATTTTGTTGGGACTCACAGAGTCTCGTGAATTACAGATTTTCTTTTACTTATTTTTTGCCACTATCTATATATTCATTGTGTTAGGGAACCTTATCATTATCTTCGTAGTGAAAATGGACCCTCTATTGCACTCTCCTATGTATTTCCTGCTGGCTAACCTGTCCTTTATTGATATGTCCTTAGCCTCCTTTGCTACACCGAAGATGATCTATGACTTAATCAATGAATGTAAGACCATTTCCTATGAAGGATGCATGACTCAGATGTTTTTCCTTCACCTTTTAGGTGGAAGTGAGATGATGTTGCTTGTTGCTATGGCAATTGACAGATATATTGCCATATGCAAACCTCTGCGCTACAAAAATATTGTGAGCAATCATGTTTGCATGGGACTTGTACTTGGCTCCTGGGCCACTGGCTTTGTGCACACTATGAGTCAAATGGTTTACACTGTGACTTTGCCTTTTTGTGGTCCATATACTGTTGATAGCTTCTTTTGTGATCTGCCCCAGGTAATTAAACTTGCCTGCACCGACACTGACACTTTGGAGTTTTTAGTCATTGCAGAGAGCGGACTCCTCTCTTTGCTCTGTTTCATCCTCCTGTTCATCTCCTATTGCATCATCCTGGTTACTGTGCACCATCGTTCCTCCAGGGATTCTTCCAAGGCTTTATCTACTCTTTCAGCCCACATTACAGTAGTTGTGGTGTTCTTTGGGCCTTGTATATTTATTTACGTGTGGCCATTCAGTAGTATCTCCATCGATAAAATTCTATCTGTATTTTACACAATATTTACTCCCCTTTTAAATCCAATCATCTATACATTCAGGAATAAAGATATGAAGAAAGCATTACAAAAAATAAAGACTAGCTGTATGAGTTCAAGATCAACCTTTTAACTTAAAATACTGTTATCATTAAAAGTGGCATCATTGTTTACATCATCCATCATAAAAATATCATTGTGTGCTTTCCTTTTTTTACATTATTTATTTATTTATTTATTTATTTATTTATTTTTATTTTATGTGTATGAGTGCTCTGCCTGAATGTATTATGTAAGTGTCCCTGTGTGTTCAATGCCCAGGGAGTTCAGAAGAGGGCTAGGATACCTTGTAATGGAATATTTTTTACCATGTAGATTGTGGAAATCGAACCCAGATCCTGTGCAAGATCAGCCAGTGCTGTTAATGGCTGAGTCATCTCTGGTCTCCACTAATTTTTAGAAAGATTTTGCATCCATCTATCATCTATCTATCTATCTATCTATCTATCTATCTATCTATCTATCTATCATCTATCTATCTATAACTATCTATCATCTATCATTATCTATCTATCTACCTATCTATCATCTATCCTTCATCTATCTATTTATCTATCAATCAATCTATCTAATCTATCTGCTCTATAGTCTATGTATCTATCCATCATCTATCTCTATCAATCATCATCTCTCAGTATCATCTATCTAATTTTGATTTATTATTTATTTCTCTGTGTGAACCTACGTGTGTGTGTGTGTGTGTGTGTGTGTGTGTGACTGTCTCTATGCCATGAGTGTGGGAGTGCCTGCAGAGGCCAAAAGAGGATATCTGATTCCCTGGAGCTGTTATAGGGGGTTTTGATCCATGCAATGGGGGTGCAAGGAACTGAACTCATATCATCTGGAAGTGAAGCAAGTGCTATTAACTGATGAGTCATTTCTCCAGCCAAGATAATGCAATTTTTAAAAATTGATATTTTTTTGTTTTTATACAGAACATCTCAATCAATCTTAACCATCTTTATACCCCCTTCTACACTGGCATGTTCCCATGGACCTTGCACTTACATTCATATATTCTGTCATTTGTGTTAGGGCCTATTGTGTCACGTTAATATCCCCAGACATTCCTCAGTGGTAGTTAATATACTGAGGTCTAGTTAGCCTATCCAGAGTCCCTTGTTTTAAGCAGATGAGTTCATTCTCCCAGAAGTAATTAGTTTCCCACATGTCTTCAACTAAGATCAAAGTCTGCTGTCTGTTTTCCCAGTTCTATGCTGGGATGAACTCTCTGAAGTTCATTCCCCCTGCAGTGTTTTGCGTTTAATAACTCTGCAATGAGTTAGGCTTATTTTCTCCAAAACCGCAGAAGATACTTATTGGTCAGTTTCTGACTTTTCATTTCTCTCTCTCTCTCTCTCTCTCTCTCTCTCTCTCTCTCTTCTTTTGTTTGTTTCCTTCTATTGGAGATGATTATGTGATTTCTGTCCTTGAATCTGTTTACATGATGGATTACACGTGATGATTGAATTGTGTTTGTTGAATGAACCATCCCTGGATCTCTAGGATGAAGATGACTTGATCATAGTGGATGAAATCTTTGATTTGTCCTTGAATTCAGTCTGCAAGCATCTCAGAGAAGTTAGCTTATAATTTCCCTGGGGCCTATGACTTCTGTAGTCATGGGTTTTTAATTAGGCTTACAATACCAAGCATCTATTCTTTCCTGTGAAGTAGGCCTCAAATTCAATCTGAGAGCACATGATTATTGGTATAATAGTTCTTCTAATATTGCTCCAGCAGGCAATATTTGCCATGGTAGGTTGGCATTGTAGTTCATAGGCCTCACAGGTAGATGTCGCGTTATTTCCACTCGCAGCCTTTCCAGCGCCTTCTGAAAGATGGCCAGCAGGCAGCAGGAAGGTTTCAGTTCACTTCCAAATTTCTTTTCTTTATCTTGTAACAAAGATGTATGGTTTCTTCATGAACAGGGTTTACCATGTAGTTCTGATAGGCAAATAACAAGAATAAATGAGCTTGTAAAATTTGGTGGCTTCTGCGGCCTCTCAGGCCAAGAGTTAACAAGCTGGTATCCCATAGCAGGCAGTAGGATTTTAGTTCCATAAAAAATGTGTTCTATGAGCAACATTATCTAGCCATTTATATTATCTACCTTCAAAGCATATCCTTTTAACTTATATTTTATAATTGGCCTACCAACAGTAGGCTTTCTTACGGCATTTCACAGATGCTTCACTTTGAGTAAATTTTCCTCCCTACCCTGCATTTCCCTTGTCCCATACTCCCATGCCTGCTTGAATTTTCTACCCCAAGTATTTCCCTGCCTACTTTCATAGGACCTATGTTTTTCTAGCCCTCTTTCCCTAAGTCATCCCACTCCCCCTTCTGTGAACAAAAGTTCCTGGGCAAGTAGCTGCACCTTGCACTGAAACTTCTGTAAGCCAGATTAGAATTTCAGGTATTGTGGAAAGTTGGAAATGTTGCAAGCCTAGATCCAAATTATAGTGGGTCATCTTTACCCTCCTAATAGACATTTATTACTCTCCTCTATACCTGAAGTAACATCTTTGTGACCATTATGTAAATCAATTGGATTGTATAAATATACCATTGTTTTCTAACCAACCAATATTCTAAAAATATTATCAGATAACATCCAAGACCTGTAACAGAGCTTTCCCTCCTTTATTTTAAGTGGCCTAGATGATGTGTCTTCATAATGACTTTCTTTGTTCTGTTACTATACAAAAAATCATGAAACTGCTTTAAAATTGAAGTATAGAATTTGGAAGAACCTATGTCTGTGTTCCCATGGGCCATATTCACTCAGTTTTGGCTCCAGAATTTTCTTTTCTCCCCATTGAGATGGGACTTCTGCTTTTAGTTGACATCAGTAATGGACCTTTGTGGTTTCTTTTTTTAAATTTATTTATTTATACATATATTTTTATCAAATCTAGACCCGTGTCCCCTCCATCACCCCACCCTTCCAGAGCTCATGCATTCTGCCAAACATGCTTTTCATCTCTTTCTCAGGCTTTCTCAATATTTTCCATGGGGAAGTTGACTGTTTTGAGCAGAAGTTCACTGTTTCAGTCAGTTCTTTGAAGCAGTCCTTTCTGTTGTTGTTGTTTCCAATATGCATTGCTCCCAACTGCTTTGGACAAAAGCTCAAGGGGCCATGCACAGAAAATACTTACAACTGGGTAATTGGCACTAGCATCCACAGATGAGGTTTCTTGTCTTCTACAGATACTCCAAGCTAAACACATAGACTCAAAGGCAGAATCCACATATGAGAAAGATTATGCAGCATTTGTCTCTCTAGTCCTGGGGTATATCTCAGTAGAATTTTTCCACTTCTATACATTTACCAGCAAATTTCATGATTTCATTTTTCTTACCACTGAATAAAATTCCATGTGATTATATGCTACATTTTCACTGATGGACACTTAGAAAGATTACTTTTCCCAGATATTGTGAATGGAGCACCATTGAAGATGGATGAAGAAGAATTTCTTCAGTAGGATATAGAGTTTTTATATGGTACCTTTTATAAAGTGTGACAAAATGTTATCTTGGGCTTTGCCCTGGTAACTATGGCAACTACAGAAAAGTATTTCAGTGGTAGTCAGGTCTACAGTAATTATAATGGAGCTATTGACACTCCCTAGGGAGGATCAGGAGTCCCTCATCTGGATCCCAGGTATTCCTCCTTAATATCTAAATGACCTAGAGACATGTAAGATTATAGAATGATGAGAAACAGGTTAAAAGCCAGACTTCTTAATGTAACTTCTGTGAGATCACCATCCTTAATCAGGTGAGACTTTGCCATGCTGTCTCATTTCAAGTTATCCCCACTTCTGTAAGCAAATCCTACCTATGGTTTTCAAGAAAGAAAAAAAAATATCATGGGCCTCACCAAGGTTGAACTTTGGGAAAACTCTACCTTTGTTCTGTCATTGATGCCTATCTGGGTGAATGGTCATGTTTGTGTCTTATAACTGTTATTCAACAGTTATTTTCCTTTTATTGTTTTTTTTCCCTTGGCAATTAAGTGAATGTATAACATGCATTCTGATTTCTGTAATTTCTCCACTGATTTCCTATTCTCCCCACCTCTATCAGTCTTCCTTATTCCATATAAGTCCTTTGATCACGTTGATTTATTTTGTTTTCATTTGTGTGTGTGTGTGTGTGTGTGTGTGTCCCACTAAATTCAACCAAGGCAGTATGTGAGCATGGGCTTGGAATTGTTTGTTGGAGCCTGCTGGTCTCATCAACTGAAGACATGGATGCCCCTCTCTCAGAATTTACCAGTAGACAATAGTTCAGTGAGGAAAAACGAGGTTCTTTGAGCTCCTGCATGAACAATGATTGATTGATGACAGGATCATTGTTTTCCTGACAAGGTGTGAAATCCAACCATGGCTGTTGTGAAATCGTGGTTGCAATGGGTGTGTCATGCTCAGAAGATTGTACTTCATACCCATGCTGTCTGTCCTCTTTTTAAATAGTTGGTGACAAATTGAACATTTTCTAAGATGTTTATCAGCCATCTTTACTTCTTTATTTGTAAAGTCTCTGTGCAGCTCTTTACTCCATCTTTTGAGTGGGTCATTTTTTTCTTACTCCTTTGTTTGTTGAGTGGGTATTTTTTTTTTTTTTTGTCTTTTCGAGACAGGGTCTCCCTGTAGCCCCAGCTTTCCTGGAACTCACTCTGTAGACCAGGCTGGCCTTGAACTCACAAAGATCTGCCTGCCTCTGCCTCCCAAGTGCTAGGATTAAAGGTGTGCACCACCACGCCCGGCCAAGTGGGTATTTTTTTCTTAATCCTTTGTTTTTTGAATAGTTTATATACTCTTGATGTTAATGCTCTATCACATGTATCACTGGCGAAGGTTTCCTTCTACTTTGTGGGTTTTCTCTTCACTTCTTTGATTGCTTCTATCACTGTACAGAAGCTCTTAAGTTTTTTTTTAACCTTTTCAATGCAGAAGTTTACTGTTTTGGTCAGTTTTTTGGACAGGTTTTTCTCTCTCTTTTTTGTTCCCTTTAATTTTATATTATTCCAAAATATGCATATATATACTCCACATATAAATCAAAATTACAAAGTCTGAAAATAAACTATAGGTTAATTCCAGAACACATTTAGGGATTCTCATTTTAATAGTAAATTTGCATGCAGGTAAAAAGAAGTATAACTTTACATTTTTTTTTAGAATATGAATACATATCTTCCACCCATATATGGTAATTACAATGTGTGAATATAAGTGGTAGGTCAATTCTAGAGCCCATTAAGAGATTCACATAATAGCACAGTTGCTTTCAGATACAATGAAATATAATAATAAAGAAGCTCTTAAGTTTAATAAGGTTCCACTTGTCAATTGTTGACATTCCTTCTTGTGCAGCTGCTGTCTGATTTAAAAGACTTTTCCTAGGCTTATGTCTTGTAAATTACTGACAATGTTTATTTTCTATCATTTTCAGACTTTTGGTTTGCACATTGATGTCTTTGATCCATTTGGAGTTGATTTTTGTACAGGGTAAGAGGTAGGGGTTTCATTTTATTCTTCTACAAGTGGTGATCCAGTTTTGCCAACACCATTTGCTGAAGATGCTGTCTTTCCCTCATGGAGTCTTCATGGTCCCTTTGTCAAATATGAGGTGGCTGAAATGCATGTGTTTAGTTTGGCTCTTCAATTTCGTTCCATTAATCTATGGGTCTGTCATTGTGCTGATATCAGGCTGTTTTATGAGTATAGCCCTGTAATATAGTTTGAAGTCTGGTATAGTAATCTCCCCCTCCCTCCATATTGCCTTTTTTGGTCAGGTTTGCTTTGGCTCTCCAGGGTCCAGGGTCTTTTTAATTTTTTTCCACTTGCCATCTTGTGTGGTCTTTTGTTTTTCCATATGAACTTTAGAATGTTTTTTTCTAGGTCTGTGAAGAAGCTCATGGTGATTTTAATTGAGATGTCATTGAATCTGTATATTAATTTGTGCAGGATGGTCATTTTTACTATACTAATTCTTCCAGTCCTTGAATATGGGAGGTCTTTCCATCTTCTGGCATCTTCTTCAATCTCCTTCTTCAGGAGTTTAAATTTTTCATTGTAGAGATTTTTAGTGCCTTTAGTCCAGTTTGTTTCTAGATTTTTTTTTGGAGGCTATTGTAAATGGGAAGGTCTCCTTGTATTCCTTCCCTAGTTGCTTATTATTGGTATAAAGAAAGGCTACTGATATTTCTATGTTAATTTTGTATCCTGCCACTTTACCAAAACTGTTAATCATTTCTAGAAGTTTTCTGGTGGAATGTTTGGAATCCCTTAGGTAAACTATCCTGTCATCTGCAAAAAGGGATATTTTGACCTCCTCTTTTCCTTTGATTTCTTCTTCTTGTCTTATTGCTCTTGTGAGCATTTCAAGCACTATATTGAAAAGGAGTGGGGATAGGAGGCAGCCTTACTTGGTTTCTGACTTTAAAAGGGAATGCTTATAATTTTTCCCCATTTAGGATAATGTTGGCTGTAGGTTTGTCATATATGGCTTTAATTATGTTGAGGAATGTTCCTTCAAGTCCAATTCCCTCTAGGACTTTAAACATGAAGGAGTGTTGGATTTTACTAAAGGCCTTTTCCACATCAATTGAAATGACCATGTGGTTTTTGTCTTTCTGTCCATTTGTGTGTTTTATGACATTTATTGACTTATGTATGTTGAACCATCCCTGCATCTCTGGTATGAATCTGACTTGGTCACAGTGGATGATCTTTTTGATGTGTGCCTGTATGCAGTTTGCAAATAACTTGAGAGGCAACAACAAATGCATCCTAAACCAAACTGACAGGAAGAAATAACAAAAATCAGAGCAGAAATCAATGGAATAGAAATAAAGAAAACAATACAAAGAATCAATGAATCCAAGAACTGGTTCTTTAAAAGGATAAACAAGATAGATAGATCTTAGCCCAGCTGACCCAAAGAAGGAAAAACAACTCCAAATCAACAAAATTAGAGATGAAATGGGAAACATCACAACAAATAGCAAAAAGATTCAGATATTCATATGGGAATACTTCAAAAACCTGTACTCTACTATATTTGAAAATCTAAGGGAAATGGATGAATATCTGAAATCACAGAATTCACCAAAACTGAACCAGGAAGAGATCAACAGCTTAAACAGACCCATAATAAAGGGGGAAATTGAAACGGTGATAAAAAAAAAACAAAACAAAAAAAAACTTCCCAACTAAAAAATGTCCAGGCCCAGGTGGATCCACAGCAGAATTTTATAAGACATTTAAAGAAAACCTACAGTCACTACTACTCAAATTATTCAAGAGGATAGAAACAGAAGGAAATCTCCCAAATTCCTTCTATGAAGCCAGCATCACTCTAATACCAAATCTAGGCAAAGATACAATGAAAAAGTAAAACTATATACCCATCTCATTAGTGAACATAGGATCAAAAATTCTCAACAAATATTTCCACCCTCTTTTCCACAGCATTCCCAGAGCTTTAGTGGAAATGATATAAATGTCTTGTTTAAGGCTAAGCACTCCATCATAACTTATTCTAAGCATCTTCCACAGGAATGTGTCTCTGTATTCGCTGTCATTTGTTGAAAAATGAAGCTTCACAGATCAGTCAGTGCAGAGAACAGCCCTTGTCTAGAGGTATAAATGTAATATTTGAAAGGAAGTTTGACACTGAGATGATTAGTTTTCATGGTCAACTTGAACATACTCTAGAGTTACCTAGTAAGGAAATACCAATTAGGAATTTTCTAAATGAGGTTACATTGTGGGCATACCTTTGGTGGAATATCTTAATGTTGATAATTAATGTGAGGAGACGCACCCGCTGTGCATGGTGCCATTCCCTAGGCAGGCCATCCTGATCTGCTCAAGTTGGAGACCAGCTGAGCCCAGGTGTGTATGCATCTATTGCTCTCTTCCCCTAACTGCTGATATAACGTGCCCAGCTTTTCAAGTTACTGCCACTGTGAGTGACCTCCTATTTAGGACTGTACTCTGGAATTATGAACAGAAATTAAAGCCTTGCTCCTTTAAGTGGCTCTTGTATAATATTTTTATTATAGCCACAGGGACAGAAACCAAGACAAAAATTGGTATACTCTAATGAAATCGCTGCTGTGATGAACCCGTGGAGTTTTAAGTTTTCAGAACTGATTTGTGGGAAGAGTGTAGAAGAGTTTCAGACTTTATAACTGGGAAAACCATTGAGTACCATGAGCAGAGCTTTAATAGGTCATTCTCACATGAGCTGAAGCAAAGAATGCAGCCTGTGGGGGAAAGGCTGATTAGAATTCAGAAGGAATAAAGAACTCTATTGGGACCTAGACTAGGGACCATTTGTGTGATATTTTGGCCAAGATTCTAGCTTATTACTTCTCATACCCTGAGACCTTGAGTTGAGGTTAAATATACTGGAATAGTTTGGCAGAGGAAGTTTTAGGAAAAGAGAGAAATTAAGCTGGTACTGTGAAAGTAGCTGTGATTGTTGAAGAGATCACTACTGAAGACAAATCTTCTGTACTGCAATAGAACAAGGAAGAAGGCATCCTGAAGGCAAACATCACACCTAAAAGGCTCTATGTTGTAAAGACTCAAAGTTATTTAAAGAAAAAGAATCCTTAAGGAGTTTAGTGAACCTCAAAGCAACTGCTTAGGAAAATGTTTCCCTAAGGTAAGCACATGAAATCTGATACAGCTTCTGTCCAAGGTGCTGGCCCAGATTTGGCAGTATCATGTGGCATCCATGTGGTACATATTTTATGGAAAAGATGCAAGATTGAAAGGATCACAGAAAGCAGCTGAGGCCAGATGCTGCCAGAATGGAATCCCAGAAAAGAGTCTCTGAGAAGCCATTACATGAAGCTGTGAAGGTCCAACCTTAGTTGCAGTGGAGATCCCAAGATATTGGAGATGCCCATACCATGGAAGATTTGACAAGAGCTGTCAATGTAGAGCCAGCTAAGAAAGAAGCTCCGAGTGATGGTGGTGACAGAGCTACAGGGAGTTTGGAACCCAGTTGATTACATTACAAACTCTAGATGCTGGACATGGACATGCAGGATTTGGTATTTTTCTTTCTGGATTTTGGTTTGCTTTGGTGTGATTGATGCCAATCATTCATCCTTAGAATAAGAATGTTTATTCTGTACTGGAAGTATCTGACCTGTTTCTTATTTTATGGGAACTCATTAGTGAGTTACTTTAGACTTTTTTGAGGTTTTTTTTAGATTTATTATTGAAGTTTTGTGTATTTCACATATCATTACTCAGTTCAATTTAGACACATTCCCCTTTCCATGCCCTCCACCCCATCCCTGTTCCTGGATTCTGCCATACATGCCTTGCATTTTTTAGTCTTTTTTCCCCTTTAATATTTTTTTTTGGTCTTTTTGAGACAGGGTCTCTCTGTAGCCCCAGATGTCCTGGAACTCACTCTGTAGACTAGGCTGGCCTTGAACTCACAAAGATCTGCCTGCCTCTTCCTTCTGAGTGCTAGGATTAAAGGCAAGCACCACCATGCCTGGCTTTCCCTTAATTTTATATTACTTCAAAATATGCATACATATCCTCCACCCATATACCAATATTACAAAATCTGAACATAAGTGGTAGGTTAATTCTCAAGTCCATTGAGGGATTTACCTTTCAACCATACTTCTGCTTTCATATAAAAAAGAAATATAACAAAGACAATACTCAGTTTGCCTTGCAACTAGGGATTTTGTGCTAACATCCACAAATGAGGAACATCGTACGTCATTTGTTTTTCTGGGACTGTGTTACTTCACTTAGCATAATGTTTTCTAGTTCCATTCATTTACCTGCAAAGTTCTTGATGTCATCTTTCTTTACTGCTGCATAGAACTCCATTGTGCAGATGTACCACATTTTCTGTATCCACTCATTGGTTGAGAAACATTAGGGTTGCTTCCGGCTTTTTGCTATTGTGAAGAGCTGCAATAAACTAGATATGCATGTGTCTGCAGTAGGATGAGTCTTGTAGGTATATACCCAGGAGTGGTATGACTGGGTCAGGTGGTAGGCTCATTTTCAGTCTAAGAGTTCTCCACACTGCTTTCCATAGAGGTTGCAGGAGTTTGCATTCCCACCAGCAGTGTATGAGTGTTCCCCTTTCTCCACAACCTCTCCAGCACTTGGTGTCATTCATTTTCCTAATCTTGGCCATTCTTACTGGGGTAAAGTGAAATCTTAAGCTGGTTTTAATTTGCATCTCCTTAATTTTTAGTGATGTTGCACACTTTAGGAAATGTTTCTCAGCCATCTTCACTTCTTCATTTGTGAATTCTCTGTTCAACTCTTTACTCTATCATTTGATAGTGTCATTTTTTTTCTTGATCCTTTGGTTTTTGAGTAAATTATATATTCTGGATTTTAATGCTCTTACTGCTGTATCACTGGTGAAGATTTCCTTCAACTCTGTGGGTTTTTTCTTCAGTTTGTTGATCGTTTCTTTTGCTGCAAAGAAGCTTTTGAGTTTAATGAGGTCCCATTTGTCTGAAGATGCTTTCTTTCCTCCATTGGGTCTTCTTGGCCCCCTTAGCAAATATGAGGTGGCTGAAATTGCCTGTGCTCAGGTTTGGAACTTCAATTTTGTTCCATTGATCTACTTGTCTGTTTTTGTGCCAGTACTAGGCTGTTTTTATTATAATAGCCCTGTAATATAGTTTGAAGTCAGATATGGATGTCCCCCTGTGTTGATCTTTTGGCTGAGGGTTGTTTTGGCTATCCGGGGCCCTTTGTTTTTCCATATGAATTTAAGGATGCTTTTTTTCTAATTCTGAGAAGAAACTCATGGGGAGTTTGATTGGTAACACACTGAATCTGTATATTAGTTTGGGTAGGATGGGCATTTTTTACTATATTATTTTTTCTAATCCATGAGCATGGGAAGTCTTTCCATCTTCTGGTATCTTCTTCAATCTCCCATACTGACTACATAATGGGACACAGAAAAAAACCTCAACAAATATAAAAGGATCAAAATAATCCCATGCATTTATCAGACCACAGTGCAATAAAACTCAATATCAACACCAGAATAAGCCCTACTGTCTACAGGAATACATGGAGACTAAACAACACACTAGTGAACAATAAATGGGTCAAGGAAGAAATAAGGAAAGAAATAAAAGTATTCCTAGAACTAAATAAAAAAGACAATACAACCAGACGTGGTGGCACATGCCTTTAATCTTAGCATTTGGGAGGCAGAGGCAGGCAGATCTCTGTGGGTTCAAGGCCAGCCTGGTCTACAGAGTAAGCTCCAGGCCAGCTGAGACTAAAAAGTGAGACCCTGTCTCAAAAAAAGTCAATACAACACAACAAAACCTATGGAATACTTTAAAAGCAGTCCTAAGAGGGAAATCTATAGCACTAAGTGCCTATATTAAAAAAAAAAAAACAGAAAGAGCACAAATAAATGATCTAACACTGCAGCTGAAAGCACTTGAGAGGCAACAACAACTCAATCCTAAACCCAAAAGACAAGAGGAAATAAAAAAATTAGAACAGAGATCAATGAAATAGAAATAAAGAAAATAGTAAAAACAATCAATGATTATAAAAGCTGGTTCTTCATAAAGATAAACAAGATAGATAGACCTCTAGCCCAGTTAACCGAAAGAAAGAGCTGCTCCAAATTGATAGAATTCAAGATGAAAAGGGAAACATCATGACAGACATAAAAACGATTCAGACAATAATACGAGAATATTTTAAAAACCTATTCTCTACTAAATTTGAAAACCTCAGAGAAATGGATGAATATCTGAAATCCTGATACCAAACCTTACTCAAGAAGATATTGACAGCTTAAATAGACCCATAGCTTATGGGGAAATCTAAATAGTAATTCAAAACCTCCCAACTAAAATAAGCCCAGACCCAGATGGATTTACAGCAGTGTTTTATAAAACCTTTAAAGAGGACATACAACCACTATTACACAAATTATTCGAAAGAATAGAAACAGAGAGAAATATCCCAAATTCTTTCCAGGAAGCCAGTATCACTTTAACACCCAAACCAGGCAAAGATACAACCAAAAAAAGAAAACTATAGGCCCATTTCATTAATGAACATAGATGCAAAAATTCTCAGCAAAATACTTGCAAACTGCATACAGGCACACATCAAAAAGATCATTCACCATGGCCAAGGCGGATTTATACCATAGATGCAGGGATGGTTCAACATATGCAAAACAATACATATCATAAAACACATAGATGGGCTGAAAGACAAAAACCACATGGTTATATCAATCGATGGAAAAAAAAGCCTTCAACAAAATCCAGCATGACTTCATGTTTAAAGTACTAGAAGGAATTAGACTGGAGGAACATTCCTCAACATAATCAAAGCCATATATAGGAAACCCACAGCCAACATCATCCTAAATGGGGAAAAATTAGCATTCCCCTTAAAATCAGGAACCTGGCAAGGCTGCCCCTTATCTCCACTCCTCTTCAATACAGTGCTTGAAAAACCTGCTACAGGAATAACACAAGAAAAAGAAATTAATGGAGTACTAATTGGAAAATAGGAAATCAAACTATCCCTTTTTGCAGATGATATGATAATGTATCTAAGGGCTACAAAAAACTCCACCAAGAAACTCTTAGAAACAATCAAGAATTTCAGTAAAGTAGCTGAATACAAAATTAACCTAGAAAAATTTACACCAACAACAAACAAATGGAGAAGGAATACAAAGAGAGCATCCCATTCATAATAGCCTCAAAAAATACCTTGGAACAAACCTAACCATAGACAACAAAGATTTCTACAATGAAAAGCTAATTTAGACTTTTAAAATAATGATGGGGACAAGGAGTAAATGTTGTGGCTTAAAATGATGTGTCCGTGTGTCAAGTTGACAAGGGGTAGAATTGTGATGATGCATTTTCTTTGTCAATTTTACAGAATATAGACTTACACTTGTAAAGAAATCTCAACAAGGACTTGTCTAGATCACATTGGCCTGTGATTATGTTGATTATGTTGAATTTATGTGTGGATCTGTACCATGCTATGGAACCACTCCATAGACAGGGCATCCTGAAATGGTCAAGAGTCAAGAGGGTAGGCTGAGCACGTAAATGTATCCACTGCTTTCTTATTCTGGCTTTAGATGTAGTGTTGCTAGTTCTCTTCTGTCACAGTGGCTTTCCTAACATGTTGGCCTGTAATCTGGAATTGTGAAGTAAAATAAACACTTTTTCACCTTTCTTTCATTTTTCAGTGTACTTTGACATGGCAACAATTAAAGAAACTATGACACATCATGTGTCTTTAGCAAAACATCAGCAATAAGATTCTTTGTAGTGGCTGTGATTTCTATAGCCAAGGGCTCTGAACAGGTTGAAGGTACACCAGGTCTAAATGCCATTTTGCAGAGGAGTCATCAAATAAAATCAAGCCAGATAGTAGTTAGTCCCCCCATAAAACCCATGGCACTATTACACCAGAGGGCACATCTTGCCTAGCAGATTGAAATTGTAGTTCATGATTTTAACGACTGAGTAATAATACCAATGGCTTTTCTCCCTCAGTGGACTGCACAGCATCTTCTGGCACTATGAAACTTGCCAGCTGGAGAAAGTTCCCAACTCAGTTCCAGCTTGGTTTCTTTATATCTTTCAACCAAGTTGTGCAGTGTCTTCAGCAATAGCACCTTATCACCTCATAAGGAATTATCTCACACCTGACACTGGAATTTTTGTTAAATAACCGATGGCTTTTAGGAACAGCATTCATTATTCATTGTCCCTACTGGATAGCTCCCCTCTAACTAGCTTTAAGCTTTAAACATATATATTCTTAAAAAGTAGTTAATTTCCATATGGCTTTCTCATGCACACTTTATTTTAGTTAAATACTCCTTCACCCCCATTCTTAATTTTCCACCCCTTGTGTTCCCTCTCTCTGTCTTCATATCACCCATGCTCTGTTATTCCCTCTCCCTTAAGACATTCCACATGCAATGATGCTTGGCTAGTCTCATTGCTTTAATAAGTGCTCTAAGTTAAGGCAAATATAAAAATTTGAAGCTAGGTCACACATATGAATGATTATGTGGCATTTATCTTTCTGGGACTGGGTTACCTCACTTGCTATAATCTTTACCCAATTCTATTCATTTACCTTCATATTTGTTTCATTTTTCTTTACAGCTAAGTAAATTCCATCATATATGCATGATATTTTCATTATTCATTCATTCATTGATAGAAATCTAGGATGATTCCATTACCTCTCTGTTGTGAATAAAGCAGCAATGAACATAGTTGAGCAAGTGTCTCTATAGTAGAACTCAGAGCTCTTTGGGCATATACCTAGGAATTGTAGATCTGAATCCATTGTGATTCTCCTTCTAGATTTTTGAGGAATCTTTACATAGATTTCCATAGTGGCTCCATCCATTTATACTCATATCAACAGTGAATAAGGGTTTGGCTTTCCTCATATCTTCTGCAGTATATATTGTTCTAATTTTTTGGTGTGAGGCATAATTTAAAAGTATTAATTTTCACTCCCCTGTTGGTTAATGATGATGAACACATTTTAAAATGTTACTTAGCTGTTTATAACTTTTTTACTTGATTTTGTAAAGTTTTAAAAATTGTTTATTTGTATTTTATGTATATGATGGTTTGCTTGTATGTTTTTAAGTGCACCCATTTTGTGCAATGCTCATGGAGGGCAGAAAAAGAGTTCCAGAACTCCTGGAATTGGAGTTATGGATGATTTTTAAGCCACCGTGTGAGTGCTTGGTACTTTCTGGAGAAGCACCCAGTGCTCTTGATTTCGGGGCCATTTCTCCAGCCCCCTTTTTCTTAGCCTCGGCTTACCTAGAACTCACTATGTAGAACAGGCTGGCCTTGAACTCACAGAGATCCACCAGCCTCTGCCTCCCATGTGCTGGGATTAAAGCATGTGCCACCATGCCAGCCTCCATTTTTCTTTCTTAAAGATATTTTTAGTGATTCTTTGGGGTCTGACCACATTGCCTTTCTTATTTTAAGAACCCTCTGTTCAGATCCAAGTTCCCTTTGGAGGGGGATTGTTTCTTTTCTTGATATTTAATTTTTCATTTATTTGCATATTCTAGATATCAATCTAGAATTATAGATATATAGCTTGCAATGTTTTATCCCATTCTGTGGGCCTTCTAGTCACTCAATTTAATTCCTTTGCTATATAGAAACTTTTAGATCTCACAAGATTCAATTGGGTATTTGTCTTATTCCCTGAACTACTGGACTATCATTTGGAAAGTCCTTGCCTGTACCTATATGTTAACGTATACTCTCTACATTTTCTTCTAGCAGTTTTAAGACATATATGGTCTTATAATGACATTTTTGTTCCATTTGGAGCTGACTTTTGTGTAAAGGTATAATTTAGTTTTGCTATGAATGGACATTCAGTTTTTCAATCCCATTTGAATATACCGTCTTTCTTGAAGTGTGCAATTTTGGCTTATTTATAAAAATAAGGTAGCTATAATTATAGGGGAATAAATCTGTGTCTTATATACTTTTTCATTGATCTGTGTGTCTGTTTTATTTACTATAGCTTTGTACTATGAATTCAGTTGGGTACGGCAGTGCTTATAGTGTTGTTCAACAATTTTTTTATCTTTCAATATTTTTATTTCTTACATATGTTGAATGAATGAATTTGTGTGTGCATTATGTTGAGGGTGTATTAAAAATTGCTTACAGATTATTCTTTTACAAGTACCTGCAAAATTGGTAGAGGGGAACTAACAGAAGAGCTTCGGAGTATGTTAAGGAAGGGAAAGTCCTTTAAATAAAATCTAACTAAATTTACTCTAACACAGCCAATTTATCAATAATTTCATGACTGTTTTAATCAATGTGCATCCCAGGTAGAACCACAGCTCATTACAAAGTCAGAAATTAAATGCAAACATCTCTCTTAGGCTGTATTGGCAGCAGCCTCATTTTTTAATAACTCCCACTGAGGTTTGAACTCCAAGAGCTCACACAAATCTGCCCCTGCCAAGTGGACCATATTGTTAAAGGAAGTGAAAGATAGTATGCATAGAGGCAGAGACAAGTACAGCAAATTAAAGACATATTTTAAATCTTTAATTGTAAATACTCCTTTGAATATTCTGATCCTTGTATGCATTAGGAAAGGTAAGTGAAAATATTTTAGAAAGCAAATTCAATAAAATCTCCTATATTGAAGATGGTATTTTAATGTGTTACCCAGGTGGAGGGCTTTGGCTTTTGAGGCATCAAATCCTCCAAAAGATAACTCACTTAACACCATTTCACTATGAACTGGAATCAATAACTCCTGTGAAAATGGAGATGAACTATGTTTTCAAAATTGTTCTATACAAAAATGTACCATTAGGTAATCTAATTATAATGAATAAAATTAAGAAAAATTATCCTGATCATTCAGAAAACTCATACTATGACTGCAAATAACAGAAAACCTAGCAACTTAAAAGATTTTGCTGATTAGGGCTATTTTTCTTACCAAGTTTCAGGAGTCTGACGGAATGTGTAAATATGTATACATTCACAGTTGGAGAAGAAGCTGGAACTCTGAAAATGAAAACAATTCAAGCAGTTCATTATGAGTATTCTCCATCACATACAGCAAGCTTTCAAATTAACAGGGCAGTCAAAAATATAAATTCCAACATATACTATAATAAATTTTAAAAGTATAATACGTTGAATTTGTAAGATGCCTTTGACTGTCTCCCTGAGAAATTTATTTGAATTCAAAAGTGGATAATAGCAGAAAATATATCCCATTTTTTAAATGCTCACATATATTCATACCTCATCTTTTGCTTTCTGAACATGAAGACTGATTTTAACTTTAAATTCTCTGAAGATGACAACAAAACCCACATTTGCTTCAAAAGTGTCACTTGGGATAAAGTTAATGTTTTCTCATATGACTTTGTTATGTTTTTTCTGATAGTCAAATGTAGTCTTTCGATGGCAGATTTTGGTTGCATAAGAGCAGTACAGTTGATTGCATTTTAAGAGTCCCCTTCTTATTTGTTGTGCCATAGTTCCTACAAAATTCATATGAGACTTATGAACTGGTAATCTATATCCCTTCTATAATGGCACATGTGATAGTTGGTATAAGCCCAGAATCTGTGCTCAAGGTGACTGTTTTAAGTACTAGTGTTCATTCCTGTAACTGTGTGGCCATGCAGAAGTCATTAAATATTTGTTATACTGATACTGTACTTTCTTCATGTGCAGCATAAGAACAATAATACTGCTGTATCATGAGAATACTATGAGCATCAAATGTCTCAATGTCTATGAGATACTTAGTACAAAGCCTACCACATAGTGATCACCTAACTGTTATTCATCACTTTTGATTACTGCAATACCTATGAATGGTGTATTTATTAAAAGCCCAGCTTAGAGATAAATATTGTATCACATGCAGAAAACTATGTCAACTTGCTAAACCAGAAAATACATAACACATGTATTCACCATGAAAACACATCACTGTGTAAGGGTTTGAAGAAGCAAGTTCTGATATCTGATTCTGAGACCTTGTTTCTTAGAATTCTTAGCATTTTTCACCAAAGATTGTAAAGCAAAATCATCTTTAATGAATTCAAAGATAGTCTTCTAGATATAAATTAGATTCTAATTTGTGTTTGTTTCAAATATATTACTTGATCTTTTAAAATTTCTTCAGAAATGCAGACTAATGTATTTCCCTTTATATTTCTATATTCCTTATATAGATGGATAACATAACTTCACAGAATCAAAGGAACTGAAGAAAGGCAAGATAAATAGTAGTTGCTATATAGTTTTTCTATGTGAGCCAATTAATGTCAAAATGAAGATTAACTGAAATATATCATTGATCAAATCATAGAAAGAACTATTAACTTTCCAATGCTGCCTATCACTGCAAAACCATAAAAATATTGTTTTAAAGCAACATGGTACACTAAAAAAGTCTCCAAGTATAGCTCTTGTAATGTTTAAAATTGCATGCTTTTACTTCATTGGTTAATATCAACAACAACAAAAAATAGAAACACAGTCTTTCAACATCTCAGCTAGTAGAATGGGGGACTGTAGCTAATGGTCCTGGCAAGAGACATTCTTAGGTCTCTGGTTTGATTCTGGCCTGAATGAGACATTATTATTTTGCCTGGCTTGGTAGTGAATGCCTTTAATCCCAGCCCTCGGGAGGCAAGGGCAGGTGGATCTCTGTGAATTCAAGGTCAGCTTGCTCTATATACTGAATTCCAGGTCAGCTGGGGCTACAGGGAGACCCCGTCTCAAGAAGACCGAAAAAAAAAAAAATAGAAATGCAAAAAATACTGGAACTAACTGTGGCTCGTATTTATTTTTAACCTCTTTGTATTGAAAGAGCTTTCTGGACCATTCTGAGTTGAGTAAATGGATTGTAAAAATGGATCTTTTGTGACTGAATTTATTTTAGTAGGATTTTCAGGAGATTGGAATCTTCAAGTTTTCTGCTTTGTGACATTTTCCTTGATCTATGGTGTTACTGTGGTGGGAAACATCTTCATTATGGTTACAGTGACAGCTAATTCCACCCTTCATTCTCCCATGTATTTCCTTCTTGGCAACCTCTCCTTCTTGGATATGTGTCTTTCTACTACCACAACACCCAGGGTGATCACAGATTTGCTTGCTGAACACAGGACCATTTCTGTATGGGGCTGCATGATCCAGATGTTCTTTATGCATTTATTTGGGGGTGCTGAAATGACACTTTTGATAGTCATGGCCTTTGACAGATATGTGGCCATATGCAAACCCTTGCACTACAGGACCATCATGAACCAGAAGTTGCTGAATAGGCTTGTGACACTTTCATGGATAATTGGTTTCATACACACCATGAGCCAGATGGTATTAACTGTGAACTTGCCTTTCTATGGCCACAATGTTGTGAATAACATATTTTGTGATCTTCCCCTAGTGATGAAGCTTGCTTGTATTGAAACATATGTTCTGGAACTGTTTGTCATCTCTGACAGTGGGTTGCTCTCTTTTCTCTGCTTCCTCCTCTTGCTTGTCTCCTACACGGTAATTCTGGCCACTGTAAAACACAAGTCACCTGGAGGGCTCTCCAAGGCTCTGTCCACATTGTCTGCACACATAATTGTGGTCACTCTTTTTTTTGGACCATGTATCTTTATCTATGCCTGGCCATTTGGTAGTTTTGCAAACAATAAAACCCTTGCAGTATTTTACACTGTTATCACACCCTTACTGAATCCTATTATTTATACACTGAGAAATCAGAAAATGCAAAAGGCCATGAGAAAATTATGGCTCCAACGGATTAGCTCTACACAAAACTTCTAGATTTCACTATTATTTTTGCCTTTATTTGTCTTTCTTTTCTTTTCTTTTCTAAATTTAATTCATTCAGGCTGATATTTACAAATATAAAATTGTACATATTTATAGGGTCACATAATATTTAATGCATATATACATTGTATAAAACTTAAAACTGCTGAACATGTCTAGGTCATTAAACATATACAATTTCTTTGTGGTTAAATATTCCACAGTTCTGAACAAAATTACACACTTATTTCTTTGAGGCTTTTTAAATGCATGCAATATCACAACTATATTGATCCTACTGTAAAATCATACAACAAAGCATCATGCCATATGTAACCAACTTGGTATTCATTGATCAGCTTCATCCACACATCTCTTCTTTTATTTTCTACTATGTTCAGGGGTTCAGATTTTTCTTGTAATTTTATATTACTCTACAATATGAATATATACCTTCTGCCCATATACATTAATTACCATGGCTGAAAGTAGGTGGTAAGTTAACTCTGGGGTTCATTAAGATATTCACATTATAACATCACAGTTGCTTTCAGATAGAAAGAAATATAATAATAACATTGCTCAGCTTTTCTTCAATTGGGGGATTTGGTACTAGCATCCACAAATGAGGGCAACCATTCCTCATTTGTTTTTTTTTTTGGAGGGGGGGGTACTGTGTTACTTCACTTAGCATAATGGCTTCAAGTTCCATCTATTTACCTGCAAATCTCATGATGTCATCTTTATTTACCACTGCATAGAACTCCATTGTGTAGATGTACCACGTTTTTTTTTTTTTTTTTTTTATCCAGTCCTCAGTTAAGGGACATTTGGGTTGGTTCCAACTCTTCACTATTGTGAAAACAGCTGCAATAAACATAGATGTGCATCTTTGCAGTAGGACGAGTCTTGTGGGTATATACCCAGAAATGGTATGGTTGGGTGAGGTGGTAGGCTCATTTTGAGTATTTTAAGGGTTCCCCACACTGCTTTCCACAGTGGTTGTATGAGTTTACATTCCCACCAGCAGTGCATGAGTGTTCCTCTTTCCCCACATCTCCTGCATTTGGTATCTTTTGTTTTCTTGATCTTAACCAGTCTTATCAGAATGAGATGATATCTTAGAGTGATTTTAGTTTGCATTTCCTTAATTATTAACAATGTTGAACACTTTTTAAAATGTTTCTCAGCCATCTTTACTTCCTCTCTGGTGAAGTCTCTATTCATGTTTTTACTATTTTTTGAGTGAGTCATTTATTTTCTTACTTCTTTGTTTTTTGAGTAGTTTATATATTCATGATGTTAATGCTCTGTCAGATGTATCCCTGGTGAAGATTTCCTCCCACTCTGTGGGTTTTCTCTTCACTTCCTTGATTTTTTTCTTTAGCTGTACAGAAGCTTTTTAATTTGATGGGCTCCCATTTGTCAATTATTGACCTTATTTCCTGTCCAGCTGCTGTCTGACTTAGAAAGTCTTTTCCTACACATATGTCTTGTATGTTGCTCCCAACCTTTTCTTCTATCACCTTCAGGGTTTCAGGTTTCACACTGAGATCCTTGATACACTTGGAGCTGATTTTCATACAGGGTGAGAGGTAGGGGTTTAATTTTGTTCTTCTACAAATGCTGATCCAGTTTTGCCAGCACCATTTGCTGAAGATGCTATCCTTCCTCCATTGAGGTTTTTTTGCCCCTTTGTCAAATATGAGGTGACTGAAGTTGTATGAGCACAAGTTTGGATCTTCAGTTTTGTTCCATTGGTCAATGGGTCTGTTTTTGTGCCAGTACCAGGCTGTCTTCATGACTATAGCCCTGTAATATAGCTTGAAGTCTGGTAATGAAATCCCCCTATATTGCACTTTTCACTCAGGGTTGTTTTAGCAATTTGGAGTCTTTTGTTTTTCCATATGAATTTAAGGATTGATTGAATTGATATGTTAGGGAGCTTAAAGGCATGATGATGGATATGTGGAAGCACAGTGATGTGTGAATAGTTCTGAACTGTAATTAAATTATTCACCCAAGGCCAGGTGTGGTGGCACATGCCTTTAACCCCAGCACTCTAGAGGAAGAGGCAGGCCAATCTTTTTTGGTTCTTGGACATGATTAAACTATTTCCCCAAGAAGTGTTTTATTGGTCATCATATTCTTTGTATAATCTAAGATATCAAAAATATGGTTTTACTTGCTTAAGAATGATGTACAGCATATACTCCTAAATAATATCTTCAAATTGTCATAGATTCCATTCTTGCTATAATTATCTTAGTATTATAATAGAATAAATGCTAAAGATGAAATATTCAAGGAGATTGTAAAAATAATTGCTGAATCTGAGTGACATTGAAATTTTACTTTAGTTTTTCACATAGTTTTCAGAGCCTCCTGAAAGGTTCTTGCTTTTGTAAGAACAAATATTTTCTTGCTTAGTTTTTTGTGCTCATAATCATCTTTGATTTTAAATTGTTGAACCACTTTCTGAATGATGTGCATTTGTGAAAATGTGCATCAATATAATATTTCACTAGTCTTGAAAAAACAGAGTCTTTAAAAGCAGTGCTAAAATAAATCGAAAGTAGCCGGGCGTGGTGGCGCACGCCTTTAATCCTAGCACTTGGGAGGCAGAGGCAGGCAGATCTTTGTGAGTTTAAGGCCAGCCTGGTGGTCTACAAAGTGAGTTCCAGGGCAGCTGGGGCTACAGGGAGACCCTGTCTCAAAAAGACAATAAATAAATAAATAAATAAATAAATAAATAAATAAATCGAAAGGGTCTAAATGGAGGAATAGATGTGTATTATTTAGAAGACTAAAAATGAAGATATTATTTCTTAACTAATAGTTGCTTAAAGCCTTTTAATCACAATCAGAAGTCTAATAAGTTTTCTGTAATATTGGATAAATGGGGGCAGGGCGGCCTACATCTTTATTCCCAGTACTCCAGGAATAGAGGTAAGTGGATCTTTGTAAGTTAAAGAGCAGCCTGGTCTACATAGGGAGTTCCAGATCAGCTGGGGCTACAGAGAGACTCTGATTCAAAAACCAAAATGTATAAGTAAGTAAATAGGTAAATAAATAGTACTAATCTAGAAAAAATATAAAGTCTTAGAAAAGCTTATGATATCAACAAATTAAAATTAGATGACACACTTAAAATTTTCCTCAGAATTACTAAAACACCCAGTGATTAAGGCAGAGTGATATTTCTTTAAACAAATAAGGCAACATATCAGTGTAACAAATCAGATAGCCCAGATACGGACTGAGACTTCATTTCCATCTGGTTTGCTTTGGACAAAGCAAGCCAGATGGAAATGAAGTCTCAGTCTGAATAGCGTCATATTGTGAGATTGGTCCTGATACCTTTGGTCTTCTCCCTTTTTCCTGTCACCTGCACTTCTACTGAAAAATCATTATACACTTATCTTTTACTTTGGTGTCTACTTTCAAAGTACTTAATATACTCTATTATAATGAAATACTTCTTAAATCTTTCTCATATATATATATATATACACATTACATATACATATATAAGGTATACATACATGGTCTTTTGATGGCTATATGCATGTGAGAACACAGAAAGATACAAAGACTAATAAATGTCAATATGGACCTAAATATGAACACCAGATCAGGCCCAATTTTGTTGTACTCTGACAGCACAAGATAGAATCATGCTAACAATAATGTCAACTATGTAAATTTTTTGCTTAAAGTGAAATTTCTGTTTTATGGGGAATGATTTTGGGTGAATATATTTTTTAAATATTTGTAACTTGTTTTTTTTATTATTTATTATTTGTTATGTGTATGAGTGTACTGTCTGCACGTAGGTTGATGCACCCATGTCCTGCAATGCCACAGAGGTCAGAAGAGGGCGTCGGATTCCCCTGGAACTGGAGTTAAAGATGGTTCTTAGTCACCATGTGGGTGCTGGGAATTGAACCTGGGTCCTCTGGAAGAGCAGTCAGTGCTTTTAACCGCTGAGCCATCTCTCCAGCCCCGTGAATATATATATATATATATATATATATATATATATATTTGGTCTTTTTGAGGCAGGGTCTTCCTGTAGCTCCAGCTGTCCTGGAACTCACTATGTAGATCAGGCTGGTCTTGAACTCATAAAGATTGGCCTGCCTCTGCCTCTAGAGTGCTGGGGTTAAAGGCATGTGCCACCACACCTGGACTTGGGTGAATAATTTAATTACAGTTCAGAACTATTCACACATCACTGTGCTTCCACATATCCATCATGCTTTTAAGCTCCCTAACATATCAATTCAATCAATCCAGGAATCAAATTTGGGTTATTCATTCTCCCTCAGTTACTACAAAGAGAATGTTTATGGCTACCAGAGGGTCTGTATTATGGTGGAGTTTCCTTGTTGGTCAGATCTTCTTGGGATTGATTCTTCTGTCTCACTTTCAGGTTATGATGGAGTGGTAGTCACTTACTTTATACATAGTGAATAGAAACCAGAAATTCCAAATGCACCCATGTGGCTGAGCATTCTACTTCTCCTAAGAATGAGTAAAACCAAGATCTGTTTATTTGAAAATATGCATAATTCTTAGCTGTGATGTCATGGCCTCATTCCTACAATTTGATTTCCCACTTGGCCTTGCAATAAACTCCAGAATTCCATCTTTCTCTACTTTTGACACTTTTGTCACCCCATGTTCTTAAAAATGTATGCCCAAACTAAAACAATTGTATCACAACATGAGCATACCTACCATGTAAAACTGGTTTCTCTATCATTTTGCATGTTGAAACAATTATGTAGATGACGTATCTGCATACCCATATTGATTACAGCACTAGTCTCAAAAGTTAAGATACAGAATCAACCTAAGTGTCTAAAAATAAATGAATAAGAAAGAAAACATGGTATGTATGTAGAATGGAACATTATTTAGGCTTAAAAGAGAATAAAGTCATCTCATTGCTATAAGATGTCTGACCATGATGGACATTGTGTTAAGATCAATAAACAAATTATTTCACTTATAAGGTATCTAAAAATGTTACATTCATAGAAACCGATGATACATTGGTGGTTCCAAGAGACTGGTCAGCCAGTATTTGTCAAAAGTGAGATAAATCAGGGGCACCGGCAGGTGCTAAGTGTTGTTACAGCGCAGCTAAAACCTGTGAAGGGCCCTGTTTGTGTTTATATTGTAAGTTTATATTGTAAGTGCTCTTTCCTGTAAATAAACAGACACTGGAAGTGAAGGACTCTAGTCCCAAATTAGCAACTGTTGGATTCTCCCCTCCTGTCTAAAGTCTGAGAGCCAATGGGACTAGCTGGCAGCTGTCACCTTCAACACTCCGTAAATGGCCTGAGACAACTACAGGAGAGGGCAGCTGTTGCACCAGGTCCTTGAAGGCACAGCCTCAGCCAGGGCTGTTCGAAACAGTTTATTCTAGACTTTTTACTGTCACAAGCCTTGATAAACTCCAATTACTGTACAACCATTTCTACTTTGGCTAGACTCAGAGGAAGACTACCTGCTGGAGAAAAGACTATTAACTGGGGTTAAGAGGCTGGGCCATGATTGTTTCACATCACCAGCTTCAGTAGCCTACAATCAGGGCTAAGACATGAAGTTGTTATTACCCAAATGATTACGATTGGCTCAAAAAGATGGCTGTGATTGGTCCAAATATCCCTTCTTGGGTTTTACAAAGCTGCCCAGGTTCAGCTTCTGTGCTGCTTTTTAGAGCCCATAAAGGCTTCTGCTGTGTTGTCCTTTCTTGCCTCCTTTCAGTTCTGTGGGCTGCATTGGCAACATGAAGAAGAGAACAAGGTTAATAGTAACAGATGTCAGAGTGCTGCTACTGGTCATTGTAACAGTGGTGACAGTGGCAGTGGCCACCTCCGAAGACAGGGCAGGAAGAAGAAAAGCAAATGAATAGGAAGAGCTGATGAGGGGAGCAGGAACTGAGACTAGCGGCATAAAAGACAAGTGGAACTTTCAGCACTAATCACGAGAAAAGTTCCAGAGAGCTGACAAGTCATTAGGACAGTCCCAGACATCGGGCTGGGAAATAACGCTAGCTGCTGCCAAGAACAAAGGGTCCTAACATCCTAGGCCTAAAAAGACACTTAACTTTTGTTGTAGTTGTAGCCTGGTGCTACTGGGAGCCCGCGTGAAGACTGCAACACTAGAGGGCACCACTGCTTCTGACTTCTCACTGCTGCCAAGGGCTAAAATACTTACTTGGGAAGCCTGTGCATATTCATACTGAGAAGTCACTTGGGGCATGTTCCTGCACATGCTTAATTACGGTACACACTTATGGACATGATCAGGTAGGGCTGTGAAGGAAAATTCCCAGGAAAATCCTGCATATTGAACTGAACTTTCTGCAAGGCTGACCAATAGATTAACAGTTCAGGGATTGTGGACAGCTGGGAACTCTGCAGGCCCAGAGCCACTATCTCATGCTCATGGTCATAGCCACTTCTTGCCACCTCTGTTTCTGAATTGACATCTTGTGACTAATAGAATGCAATAACTTAACAAAAGAAATAGTCTCCACCAAGCAAATGGCTAAGAATGTCATCCAATAGCATTGGAGCCTGTAGCTGAGATTTCTCTTCTGCTGTATCTGCCTACTTACTGCTTCCACCAACGTATTTAAAAGGTGCCTTGATTTATGAGTTTTCTTTGCACTATTGCTATAAAAGTTCATGAAACTCTTACCGCATTGGAACATGGAATTTGACGAAAACTGAATCTATGTTTCCAGGCCATGCTCACTCATCTTTGCCTCTAGAATAAACCATCTCTTATTCCCTTTGAGGTGATATTGATGCTTTTCTGTCAACAGGGTCATAATCCAAGAATAAATTATCATTTAAAGACACAAACCCACGAGGAAGTTTCCCTAGGAGCATTCAGCTTGCCTTGTGGCCGCCGTAATGGAACTTGCTAGTCACTTGCTGCTTACACCATCACTTGCCAAAAGCTATGGTGGCTGAGAGAAAGAAATCAGAGCTTGAGTGAGATGGCTAAACTTCCCAAAGAAAGTAACACAGGCTGCTTCTTCCTTCTCCAGATCCCTGTATCTCAAGGTCCCTCCCCCGGCTTCATAGTTTCCTAATAATCTGCGTCTACTTGAATTCCCTGTAATTAAGAAGACAAAAGGAAACCAGAAAACCAGCCTCAGTCTTTTATTTGTGAGCAAAGGAGGGCATCAATGAAGAAGAGTTAGAATGGTCTGCCCCTAGGCTGCCTATACTCCACTACCAGGTTACTAGCAGAACTTCTTGTTTATCCACAGTTTCTGTCAAGTAGAAACAAATGGAGACCAAATTCCACAAGAGCAGAGGAATGAGGTCAACAAGCCTATTGTATATCATGGTGACTATAATTAAAAACTGTATATTGGGAGCCAGAGAAATGGCTCAGGGTCAAGAACACTTACTGTTCTTCCAGAGGACCCGGCTTCAACTCCCAGCATCCAGATTGCAGCTAACAACTGTGCAGTAACTCTAGTTCCAGGGGATTGGACCCATTCTTTTGGCCTCTATAGGCATTCCAGGCACATGGCACACTTAATGAGTGTTAAGAATGCATACGTATACAATAAAAGTAATAAATAAAAGATTTTAAAACTATATATTATTGAAAACTTTCTATAAGATTTTATACTATCACAAAAATAATTATTAGAAACAATGCTTATTACGCTAATTAGCTAAAAGTAGGCCTATGTGAAAAAACCATGTTGTACACCATAATGACATTTTTTTCAGGAAATAAAAAATAGAATATTTATATTTTGTCCAAATATAATATTTCCAATTTCAATTAAACAATATAAACTGTAGCAAAAAATCGAATCTCACACCATTATGTCATAACATACCTTTACTTTTATACCTGCCTGGATAGTGGTTTCTATCATCAAAACTTCACAAATCTGATAGACAAAATTAATGACTCATTTTACATAATGAAAGAAGGGATATTTTAATAATTCTCATTGTTCTTTGGCAACCAGTCTCTAAGGAATCAGTAATAATCAAATTGATTTTCTCTTATATGACTCTCATCAAGGAATACACATAAATACTGTTGCCACTTTAATCCAAAACAATATATCTCACTGGATGGTGAAGATTAAGTATCCAGGATGTGCTTCCTCCAGAGTCCAGGTGCAAACTGTCATGTTTTACTCTTTCTGTTTTACTCTTCACATTAGAGCAATCATACTGTTCCATATATATGTATATATATTATATGCAAGAAATTAAATGCAAAATAATAGCTGGAAGGAGAGCTGGGAAGAAGTAAATTAAGAAAGAATGAATTACATCTTGTTGCAATTTGAATTACCAAACCATGTGCATTTTAAGAGCCAAGGAAACAATTCATCAACTTAAGACAAATAATCCATGCTGATAGAACACGATTTTAGATCTATTTAAATTTGTTTTGCTGATTATAGCAAAAGATTTTATGTTTCATATTATTACAGGTTGTAAAGCCATTTGCCTTTTAGGTTCAATTATTTGTAAGTTGGGTAAATAATTATCCTGAACATTAAAATGCCTGCAGAATGGCTTAGAAAATCAATATGTTCCAATACTTGAAATAGTAATGGTCCTACACTTAAGAGGGAGAATGTTTGATAAAAGCTAATTACCCTATTGAATAGTGTAAATATGGGTAAATAAAGACCTATAGAACTAGAAGGAGCTCAGTGAAATCAATGTTTTAGAAGAGTCTCTGAAGCTTCTTAAGTAAGTCTACTTATTGATAAGCTTTGTAGAAGCACAGGTGATCCAGAAACCAGACTTGGTCCCGACCATCTCATTGTAAAAGAACAAGTAGAATGGACAAAATCTCATATTTATGAATAAGCATATTCAAACATTTCAATGTCAAATTCTATTTTGTCATGACAGTTGGTTCACATTGCCATGAATGATGGAGTAAATATAATGTTTAGCACTATAGACCATGTAGAAGAAAATGTTTTCCTTAATAGGTTAGGAACTATACTAAGAAAATGACATACAATTGCATTATTCTCATTGTAACTAACTAGAGCTATTATATTTTTACATTTGCAACATTGTGATTAGCAGGGTGAGTTGTACAAAAGCATAATCACATATATGTACTTCTCTTTCCGAGTAATTAGACTGAGATCAACTACTGGCAGTCCAAGAAAGAGAAAAAAAATTATAAAAATTAACAAGAAGTCTGTAAAAATAACTGAATAACTGGACTAAAAGACTTACTTGAGATTGTGTCTTGACATCATTAACTGTAAGTATTGTGTCTTGACATCATTAACTGTAAGTATTTAACTTTAATAATTCAGTTAGATTAAGTAAATTCACTTTAGTAGATAGCCAAATGCTTCTGAATTAAATTCAACTTGGAAAAACTTAAGGTTAAGTGAAACAGAGAAAAATTACTGTGAAGAAATAAAAATCCAAAGAAAATGTTATTTTTATAAAGTTGCTGCCCATATAACATACCTACGTTTTGGTTCATTTTTCATTGCTTTGTGTTTACTTTAGGTAAACAAAAGTTAATTATTCTTGCTACTCTTTACATATATTATATATTGCATTTTAGTTGATTTTTTGTGATTTTCATAAAATAGAGTTTGATGGCATTTAGATCTGCCCTCCTCCCCTCCCTCCATTGCCTTCCACTGAATTTAATGAACACCATTGAGCCATTCCCTGAATTTAATAGAACACAAAATGCATTGATATATATATATATATATATATATATTATACCTATGAATGCCTTCTGTCTCCCAGTGCCCTTCTGTGTAGATCCATTCCCTGGGCCCACCAAGAGTCCCAAACCTGTAACATACTCTTCTTCCCCCTCCCAGCAGCCATCAGTTGCCAAAAGTTTTTGAAGGAGAAAGGGTGAGTAATAGTACTGTAGATAAGGTCACTGTATACCCATCTCTTCCATCCCTTCCTTCCTACTTAGGTGTCTTCTTTTTTACTTTCTTTCCTTCCCTTCCCTTCCCTTCCCTTTCCTTTCTTGATGTTTTACTGAAATTAAATTTAAAGTGTACAAGGTAAATGTTCTATCACCAAGTGAAAGCACAGCCTACTTTTAATGGCAGTGAATTTATCATTTCTATGCACCCGTTTACAGGTGAAATTATATGCATTAAATGGAAATATCAACTATAAAAGTTCTCGATTTAATTCTTTTAACAGTTGAGTAAGAATGGATGGATAGGACACATCTGTTTTGTTCTCATACTAACTGAATCTTCAAGAATATGTGGGTTCAGTATTTATGGTTTTAAGAGTAAATAACTAATTTAAGTCTGAAATTTTGTTTTTACTTCACTAATTTTGTTTAAACTAAAACTGCAGTATTGACTTTATATCAATATGTCAGATGCATATCTGACCTAATTAGCTTAATATCTACACATCATTTAGTTAACACAATTTCTACAACTTTGGTTTTGTAAAATATTTTATGTTGCAAAAATCAAACAGTATTTACAAAGCTGTCACATTTCCAGAAGATCTGTACCATGAAGCAGTGTGGGTTGGCTGCCTTTTTGTTCTCTGTGATTTCCTGTATTATTTTGTTTTCTAGACAACATCCAAGAAGCTTTTATAAATGGCTAAATGGATATCGTCAATAAAAATTCAACTATCTCTGAGTTCATCTTGCTAGGACTTTCCAGTTCTCAAAATATTAAAATATATTTCTTTGCTATTTTCTTTCTTATCTATATAGCCATCATTGTGGAGAACCTCCTTATTGTGATCTCTGTGATATTTGATCACCGTCTTCATTCCCCTATGTATTTCCTGTTAGCAAATTTATCATTTTTTGACTTGTTGCTTTCTTCAGTGGCAACACCCAAAGTGATTGCAGACTTCCTAAGGAAACGCAAGTCCATCTCATTCTGGGCCTGCATGGGCCAGATGTTCTTTATGCACTTCTTCGGGGGTGGTGAGATGTCTCTCTTAATAGCTATGGCCATTGACAGATATGTTGCCATATGCAAACCACTGCACTACAAGAGCATCATGAGACCCAGGACACTCCTTGTGCTTCTAATTCTGTCTTGGGCCATTGGTTTCATACATACAACAAGTCAAATGATTTTCACTGTGGGTTTACCTTTCTGTGGTCCCAATGTTGTAGACAGTATATTCTGTGAGCTTCCCCTGGTCATCAAGCTTGCTTGCACGGACACTTACATCTTGGAGCTCCTGGTGATTGCAGACAGTGGACTGCTGTCCTTGATCTGCTTCATTCTGTTGCTCATATCCTACATCACGATGTTGGTCACCATCTGCCAGCATTCATCCAGCGCATCCTCAAAGGCTGTGTCCACACTGTCAGCTCACATCACTGTAGTAACTCTCTTCTTTGGCCCAGCTATCTTCATATATGCTTTTCCATTCAATAGTTATTCTGTAGATAAGTTTCTGTCTGTGTTTTACTCTATAATCACTCCTCTTCTGAATCCACTTATTTACACTCTAAAAAATCAGGAAATGAAGGCAGCTATTAAGCGCCTGAGCAGCCATCTTATTTTTTCCCGGCTGGCCCCAGTAAACATCATTTGTTGTGTCTGACATTTTGTGGGGTTCAACTTTTTTTTTGCTAATGTCTCATTTCTATTTGTGGGCTTTGATTTTTAAGTACTTATATAAAGAATTAAAATGAAAATATTAATGTAAATTTTATTCTCTAAGAATTCCCAATAATATTAGGATGCTATAATGTCGGTCTCAGCAATGAAGAGCTCATAACACTCTTGCAGAGGTCTGGAGTTCAGTTACCCACACCCTTGTCAGGTGGCTCACAACCACCTGTAACTCCAGCTCCAGCTCCCTCTTCTGGGCTGTGTGGACACTGCACTTACATCCACAAATTCTCTCTTCTCCAGCATAATTAAGAATTTAAAAAAATGTTTTTTGATTTTTTTTTATGTGTATGTGTGTACTGTCTGCATGCAGGTCTGTGCACCTGTGTTGTGCAATGCCGCGGAGGTCAGAAGCGGGTGTCGGGTTCCCCTGGAACTGAAGTTAAAGACAGTTCTCAGCCGACATGTGGGTGCTAGGGACCGAACCCGGGTCCTCTGCAAGAGCAGTCGGCGCTCTTAACCGCTAGGCCATCTCTCCAGCCCCCTTCACGGTCAAATCTAATAAAAGATAGATAATTTAATTTTAATGGGAAATTAGTATAACCTAGACATAACTCCAAGAAAAGTAAGCATTTGTCATATATGTTTTGTCTTAGAATATGTAAAATATGTGTGATATTGCCTATCTGCTCTTGATTACATTCAGTTTAAATTAAGGCATGAAATTTCTAAAATTATTTTTAAGCCTAATGTATTTTAAATGCCTCTATCAGTGTGTATCAATCTTATGTGTGTCTATAGTTGAAATATATAACAGAAAACCAGCCTGACTTATAAATATACATTCCTGTTCCTGAGCCAGGGTGTCTGAATGTTAAGCTTGAGTTTTTAAATGTTAACCCGGGTTAGTTTAATTTGTAGTAAGTAAAAAAATCCAAACAATTTATAGTATTGTAAAACAGCAAAGAGAATTAACTGACACAACTTAGAATGTCCGACCTACGCCGGGCGTGGTGGGGCACGCCTTTAATCCTAGCACTTGGGAGGCAGAGGCAGGCGGATCTTTGTGAGTTCAAGGCCAGCGTGGTCTACAGAGTGAGTTCCAGGACAGTTGGGGCTATAGGGAGACCCTGTTTTGAAAACACCAACAACAACAACCAAAAAAGAATGTCTGACCTGTAATAAAATTTCAGATAAAGAAAATGGGAAATATCAAATTATTTCATTCTATTTCTAATGTTTTATTTTAATAAGCATTCATTCACCTTTGCTTTTACTTTCTTGAATTCATTATTCTAATGGGGAAAACATTTATGAAATTCATATATAACAAATAAGCAAATAACTTTAAAACACTTTCTCTCTCTTTCTCTCTCCTCTATCTCTCTCTCCAGAGCATGGGATCATACAAATCCTCGCACTTATTAAGTGCTCTATCACCAAGCTATACGTTCAGGTATACAAGTATTTTTTGTTTGCAGGAAATCTTTTCTTTACACTATTATGGTTTACTGCCCTGACTAAGCTGAGTTCATGGACTTCCATACCTCCTGAGTGCAGATATTAAATATACTACATGCTAGTGGTGTTTCAATGTACCAGATTTAGTTTATGAAAAAACAAGCCTTTGGAAGTGGCAATTAACATAGAAACACAAACCATGTTGTCATTAAAAACAACTGCATTATTTTAGTTAGCAAAATCTTTCAGTGATTGGAGAACAAATTTGATTTTTGGTTTCTCAGATATTTTGTTTTTTTATAAAAAGGAAACCACAGGGGCTGGAGAGATGGCCTAGTGGCTAAGAGGGCCGACTGCTCTTGCAGAGGACCCGGGTTTGATCCCCAGCACCCACATGGCGGCCGAGAGCTGTCTGAAATGCCAATTCCAGGAGAACTCCAGTTCCAGGGGAATCTGACACCCTCTTCTGACCTCCGCGGCATTGCGTGTCACGGGTGCACAAACTTGCATGCAGACAGCACATTCATACACATACAGAAATAAAAAAAATAAATTAAAAAAAGGAAACCATAAAAATTCATCTTCACTATTCTTTAATAATTTTTATTAATTCTCTGAGAATTTCATACACTATATTTTGATAATATTAATCTTCCCTCCCCAGCACCACCTAGATCCATTCCTACTTCCCTATTCACCTAAGTTTGTGTCTTTTTAATAAAATTTATTTTCTATGTATGACTGTTATGCCTGGGTCTGTGTAAGTGCACCAGTATCCTGCAATGCAGTTCTGGCAAAGGACAAAGGAGGGTTTTGGATCCCCTGTAAGTGGAGTTAGGACAGTTAGCTGCCACATGGGTGCTGGGATTCAAAACTGGGTCCTCTGTAAGAATAGCCAGTGCCCTCAGCACTGAGCCATCTCTCCAGCCTCTGTATCCTTTTTATTTATTTTTTTTATTAAGCCCACTGAGTCTAATTTGTGCTTCCCAAATACACCTGAGTTTGGAGCCATCTCCTGGAGCTTGGTGAATGTGATCTTCTACATAAATGGACTCAAGGACACGATTATCCCATTAGATACAGAAACTGCTCTTAACAAAATTCAACATCTCTGCCTAATAACAGTCCTGGAGAATCTAGGACACATCTCAGCATAATAATAAAGCCCATAGCCAACATCATGCTAAACAGAGCAAAACTACAAGCATTTCCATCAAGATTATGAACAATTCAAGAATGTTTGCTCTCTCCAGTCCTGCTCAATATAATGCTTGAAGTCTTAGCTAGCGCAATAAGACAGGTGAAGGGGGTAAAGGAGATACAGATCAAACATGGGACCCATGCCAACTCAATCAGACACTGTTCCTGAGTGAAGCAAGAGAAATGGGTGGTGGGACAGCCCTGGACTGAAAACTACTGGAAACCAATCACTGCTAGGTGAGGGAAAAATACCTTACTTAAGATTTCTGGACATGCTGATTAGACTCCAGTGGAAGATTTTGCACAGAACAACTGGGATCAAAAGCTTGAATTCAAAAGCTTAACATAGCTGGTGCAATGCATGACTTCTAATGGGGGTTGAGAGCCATGAAAGGTGGGGCCTGAATTGATTAGAACCATTGCATGAATGTACAAATCAAAGTTATCCTTAGTACGATGATATGAATATATATATATATATATATATATATTATATATATATGGCTTTAAAGCACCACTGTGCGGCTGATAAGCATACTCAGCAATGCAGATTACAGAATTATACATATAATTTCAATTTATATGCCTATATCTCACTATTCCAATTTAAGGAAGGAAGCCAGGCATGGTGTCACATGCCTTAAATCCCAGCACTCTGGATGCAAAGGCAGGTAGATCTGTGATATCAAGGCCAGCTTGGTCTACATAGTGAATTCTAGGCCAGCCAGGGCTACAAGGAGACCTCGCCTCAAAAAAAATCAATTTAAGGAAGAGTAAACAATATGCACTAACCATCAAAAATTTAAATAAAATTTTAATCACCTGAACTAATCATTTGACTCATAGTAATTAACATTTTATTTATAAATTTAAATTCATGGGTCATAATTTCATCATAGAAACAAGTCCTGTATTTGAAGACCTAATTTATACTAAAGACCAGATGCAAAGCTGTGCTGGATAGCTTTAGTGTCAACTTGACACACCTGGGTTGAGGGAGCCTCAACTGGGGAATTGGCTCCATTGGACTGGCCTGTGGCCACATCTGTGGAATATTGTCTTGATTGTTGGGCAATGTGGGAGGACCCAGCCCACTATGGATGGTGCCACCCTGGCCAGGTTGTTGTGTACTGTATAAGAGGGCAGGCTGGGCATGGGCCAGGGGAGCAAGCCAGTAACCAGCACTTCTCCATGTCCTGTGCTTCAGCTCCTGCCTCCAGGTTCCTGCCCTGAGTTCCTGCCTTGGGCTCCCTAAGTGATGAACTGTGACCCAGGAGATGTAAGCTGAATAAACCCTTTCCTCCCCAAGTTGGTGTCAGTCAGAGTGTTTTGTCACAGCAATGGAAAAGAAACTAGAACCGAAATTGGTACCAGGAGTTGGGTATTGCTGTGACAGACCTGACCTTGGTGTTTTGGGGAAGGATTGTGGAAGCGTTTGGAACTTTGGGCTAGAAAAATCATTGAATGCCTAAAGACCGTGGCTGTGGAACTTGGAACACTTTTGCTGAAAGAGTTGTAGAAAATGGAGGCCTGGCTTGTAAAGTTTCTAGTTTCAAATGGAAGCAGAGATCATCAGGACTGTTTAATCTCTGGGTTCTGGTCAGCTGGGGCTGAAAAATCAGCTGTAAGTAACAAGAGACCAGAACCTGAAGTGAAATATTTGTTGTACTGGGACAATTGATGCTTGTTAGCTGGAGCTGAAAAATCAGCTGTAACTAACAAGAGACCAGCATCACTGTGATGAAATCTTCTGGGAAAAATTTCTTCAGGTCCGCACACAGAAGCTGTGATCCAGAAGGGGCCTGAGCCTCCATGTCAATCCAGAAGCAGGACTTGGTAACATGTAAGAGTCTCCTATATGGTTCCGGTGTTGAAAGCATGAAGTGGTCACAGAGAGCAGCTGAGGCCTGGCACTATGATAGGCCAGGAAAAGCCACTGGTCAGAGAGTGGTCTTGGTTGCAGTGAAGACCCCAGGATTCCAGAGGTCAGGAAGAGAAGCTGAGGTTTTGCATCAGGAGAGGTCAGAAGCAACCTCAGTTTCAGTGGCGACTCCAGCTTTTTTGGAGATGCCGGGACTGTGGGACAACCACCAAGAGCAGCGGCAGGCATGGAATGGAGTTGGCCTGGGCCTGTAAGATGAGTTGTGTGTGCCACGGATGGCAGAGACAAAGAAGGGGAGCTGCCGAAATCCTTTGGAGCCCAGAAGATTGTGAGTCCCAGGTGTCCAGCCTTGAGCTACTTGCTGGACTTAGGTTTTGTTTGAGTGTGCCTGATTCTTCCCTTTGAAAGACAGTACTTGTTTTGGATTTTACAGCAGCCCACAGTTAAGAGACTTTTAATAGACTGTGAACTTTTAAGTGTTTGGACATTTTAAGGACCGTGGGGGTTTTAAGGTTGTACTGTCTTAGGTTGTGAATAATGTTAACATCATACCTTGGGGATGAGAACTGAAAAGGTGGTGGTTTAATAGTGATGTGTTTGGTGTGTCAAGTTGACAAGGGGTCAATTGTGCTGGATAGCTTTAGTGTCAACTTGACACACCTGGGTTGAGGGAGCCTCAATTGGGGAATTGGCTCCATTGGATTGGCCTGTGGCCACATCTGTGGAGTATTGTGTCTTGATTGTTGGGCAATGTGGGAGGGCCCAGCCCACTATGGGTGGTGCCACCCTGGGCAGGTTGTTGTGTACCCTATAAGGGGGCAGGCTGGGCATGGGCTAGGGGAGCAATCCAGTGAGCAGCATTCCTCCATGGCCTGTGCTTCAGCTCCTGCCTCCAGGTTCCTGCCCTGAGTTCCTGCCTTGGGCTCCCTAAGTGATAAACTGTGACCTAGGAGATGTATGCTGAATAAACACTTTCTTCCCCAAGTTGGTGTTGGTCAGAGTGTTTTGTCACAGTGATGGAAGAGAAACTAGAACAAAAGCTTTGTCTAATAAAAGCTTACATTCCACCTTTTTTTGCTTAAAAAGTATAATGGCAATGTCACCTGTGCTGTTCAATTAAAATATTAATTTCCATGAATGTCCATCTTCTCTGTCTATAGGAATCAAGCATTCACTTTCTATATGACAATCTTCAAAACTCTTATAGATCATATTGTCTTGATTACCTTCACTTAAAACTTTTGAAATTTCTTATATGATAGATAAAAAGAACAATTCAATGTTTGAGTTTATTTTTGGCAGGAACTTGGAAACTTTATACATATATATATATATATATATATATATATATATATGTTATGCATCAATCATGATGGCAGAAAATCTAAATCTAACTGTAATCTGTAACCTTACTCTCTTCTGAATATACCAATATACTTCCTTTTTGGATGTCTTTTCCAATAGTCACAACCCCTAAGATGATCAGAGATTTCCTGAAGAAGAACAAAACTAATAAAACTATTTCCTTGTGGGGCTACATGTCTCAGCTGTTCTTTTTCCATTTCCTAGGAGGGGAGTGAGATGAGTCTTTTCACAGTCATGGCTGTGGATCAGTACACAGCAATATGCAAACAACTCCACTATGCTGTGGTCATGAGCTGCAAGCTTGTTCCTCTGGTGGGATGGACTGTCCAGAGCTCTGTCTAAGCTGTCTGCTCATATTACAGTGGTCACTCTGTTCTTTGGGCTGTGTATCTTCATTCACCCTTAGTCATTTAGTAGATTTTAGTGGATACATTTTAGCCTGTATTTTATTCAGTTGTTACACCTTTCTTGAACCCCATTATTTACACTGAAGAATCAGGAGATGAAATCAGCCATGAACCAATAGAGAAGCCAACATATCAGCACAACGTTGAACACAGTTTCTAGAAAATCATATTTAAAAATGAAGGATTTTGATGTAAAATGCTATAAATTATACTTAAAAATCAATTGAATTAATACATGTTTTGTGGATTTAAAAATAATAACATTGTAAAATGAAATTGTCAAACTTAACATTGCATCATTAAAATGTGACACTTGTTTCTTGAAACAATAGCTATTTTTATTGCTGTTCAATTCAAATCTGAGTTAATTACTTTTTAATATATATTAAGTAGTTGGGTATAAAACTTGTTAATTAACTATCTTTAGACATGCAGAAATATTCAGTAATAACTGTCCTTAAAATAAATAAAATAAATTATATTTAATTAAAAATATTGCAGCTAAATTGTCTAGGAAACATAATTTAGTTTATGTGAACTATTTGGAATCTACATGCAAACACAAAATCACTTGCACTTTTGTTGATAGTAAGTAGAGATATGTAAAAAGATTTATTTTTTAACAAGGGAAATAGGGTAGTTTTCATGAGTGAATAAGTATATAAAAGAATTGCCACTTGCTGATTTATATGGTGCATGTTCTGAACCTGTTTTGTTCTTTCTGACATGTTCTTGTTTCCTTTTGCTTCATGTACCTTCTCAGAAACAAGTAAGAGCATTAGCATGATTTTAAGCTCTGTAGAGAAAGAAAATGAATGAGGATCTGTGAAAAGTAGTTAAGTTCATTAACATATATTGACTGAACCATAAAGTATAAACTTAAATATGTGATCCAGAGACTTTGTAATACATAAGCTTTCTGTGTCTTCTCTGACATAAAACTCAAAATGTCCTCTGTTTACCAGAGTCCCCCAAATGTCCTCTGTTTACCAGAGTCTCTCAAATGTCCTCTGTTTACCAGAGTCTCCCAAATGTTCTCTGTTTACCAGAGTCCCCCAAATGTTCTCTGTTTACCAGACTCCCCCAAATGTTCTCTGTTTACCAGAGTCCCCCAAACGTTCTCTATTTACCAGAGTCCCCCAGATGTTCTCTGTTTACCAGAGTCCCCCATTACCCCTTGCAGGCTCCTGGCCCTTCATCCCCCTTTGCTTCTTGCCAGGTGCATATATCCTATAGTAACTACAGGTAGCGTGTGTCTTCTTTACCGAGTTAATTTTTTATTAGTTTGCAAAGAATTATATTTCATTATGAGAAATATGAATAAAAAGTTTTGCAGTTTCTCTCCCACTTTTCCACGACCCTCTCTCTCCCTGGTGCTCTCCATAGCCTTCCTTCCACTTTCTTATCACATGCCACATTTTGTCTTCCCCTGATTTCTCTACACTTTTTCATCTCCTCTCATGGTGTCCTATTTGGTTTCATTGCCTATAATCATTTTCAAACCTCTTATCTGCAAATGTACATATATTAATATTTATTATCAACATACAAGAGAGAAAATATCATTTTTATCTTTTTCTGACTGGGTCACTTCACATATAATACTTTCCCATTCCATCCATTTACCTGAAAATGTTATAATTTCATTTTTCTTTTTGGTGAGAGAGGGAGTTTATTTCACATTAGTGGCTAAACCCCTAGGGTGGGCTGTACCCCAGCGATATACAGGAGTCAGTCCCCAACAGAATTTGGGGCAGGGGGGTGGGGGCTTTTATACCCATGTGACAAAAAAGAAGATAACAAGTAAGTGGTTTAGAGATAGCATGCAAACCCACAGACTACAAGAATGTGAAATCCTTGTTTACAGACAACAGACAGATCACAAAAGCTATAGGAATGTATGAGGCTTTTAGTAACCAACCTATTTTCCTATTTCTACTGTATTCCCTCCTCTTCAATGACATAATCCCTTATGTTTATCTAAGAGGAACTCTGTGATACTCTTCATTAATCACCTAGAGCCTGATGATCTCAATCAGGTTTTTGATAAGTTTAGTAAATTTATTATCTAAGATCTTAAGAAGAGCCAATAGAGCCATGACTATAGGTCCTTTTAGTCCTGTGAATGGGGCTAGCCAGAGGCCCAAGTGTTCCAGGTAGTCTTCTAGAAAAAACATTTCTTCTGGCTTTTTTTACCTAGCAGCTGCTTGGAATTTTACTGTCTGGGATTGAGAGTTGCTTCCATTTTTTTTCTAAATGTGCTGGATTGATTTACATAAAATCAACAGATACCTCCCTTTCTGACAGCTCTTGCACCTCTAGTTTCTGGCAGGAATAACCTTACTGGCAGATCTGGGAAGTCTGCCCTTAGCTGAGAAAGAAACCGATTATTTGGTGGTAGTGGTGGTGGTGATGGTGTGTGTGTGTGGGGGGGGTAGTTCTTGACCCTAAACTGCCTAGTTAATTTCTATCTCTTATTTTATTACTCCTCCTTCTGAAGACGTAACCCTAATTTCCAGTAGGAAATTGCAGTGCTGCCCACACTGAATTGGTCAATTCTAAGCCTGGACAATGTGTGTGGGGCCACCGGGTTACCCCTTCAGTGAGTTTATCTAAACTAAACAATTCCAAAAGTTTATCTATAGACAACAGAAAGTCCTTGGTTGGTGCCTGTGAAGGAGAAGTGAAAGCTAGAGTAGTTGGGCACATGTTCTAGGTAGGGAACCAGGAGAAATAAGAACAAGGTGAATTTAAATGTACAATCTAGCATGTGACGACACCTGGGTAAAAAAAAAATGTCCAATGTTAAAGTTTGTTAGAATTTCTTGATGAGGGATTCCAAAGTATCCATTTATTGGATTTCTCCTTAATTTCATTTGGCCATGATTGCTGGACTCAGGATCTGCTTTTCAGGCATTTTGATAGTTGTTGGAATGGCTAAAGTCACAGTGTGAATTCCCTCTTAAATGGTTTCTGGTCTATACACCCATTCTGAGTCTCTGTCTCACTTCACCTGGAGAGTGGCTCTAGTCTGGGGCTCTTCAGCTCTCTCTGCTCTTCTGGACAAAGACCCAGAGAGGAACTTTTTTTGGGGGGGTGTGCTTCTCTGTTCCAGCTGCAGAGCACAGGAGTGGCAGCATCTCTTACCAATGAGAGCTTAGGCAGCTTGATCTCCTGGGAGTCTCCAGAAATGTTGGAAAAGTTGTGGGGAAAATCATGAGATCAAAGTCAAAGAGAGGTGAGGAGAGGGAATTTTTCACACTACTAACTAAACCACTAGTGTGTACTGAACCCCAATGATCAGTCCATACCGGAGTCAGATAATTTCAGTTTTCTTTACAGCTGAATAAAATTCCATTGCATATATTTGCCATATTTTCAGTATCTATTCTTTTGTTGATAGACATCCAGGAGAGTTCCATTGCCTTGCTACTGTGAATAATGCATCACATTACAACCAAGGAGGCTTCACCCCAGATATGTAAGAATAGCTCAACATACATAAATTAATGAATTGACTAAACTCCCCAATCAAACTCTATAGACTGGGAGTATGGATTAAGAAACAGAACCTGTCTATATGCTGTCTACAAGAAACCCATCTCGCCCTCAAAGACAGGCACCAACTTAAGGTGAAAGGATGGAGAAAAAAAATGTTCCAAGCAAATGGTAAAAAGCTGGAGAGATTGCCTAGCGGTTAAGAGCGCTGACCGCTCTTACAGAGGACCCGGGTTTGATCCCCAGCACCCACATGGCGGCCGAGAACCGTCTGAAACTCCAATTCCAGGAGAAGTCCAGTTCCAGGGGAATCTGACACCCTCTTCTGACCTCTGCGGCATTGCATGACATGGGTGCACAGACCTGCATGCAGACAGTACATTCATACTTATACAGAAATAAATAAAATTAAAAAAAAATTTAAAAAAAGAAAGCAGGAATTGCTATTTTAATATAAGACAAGATAGACTTCAAAGTAAAAGTAATCAGAAGAGACAAAGAGGGCCATTACACCCTTTTCAAAGGAACAATTAACCATGAAGATTTCAGAATCATGAATATACACACACCAAACCCTGGAACACTGGACTTTATAAGCACAGTTGTGTAGGACCTCAAGGCACTGATTAATCCCATCACACCTATAGTAGGGGAGTTCAATACCCCACTGAGCCCTTTGGACAGGTCAGTCAGACAAAGAATAAACAGAGAGATATCTGAACTGAATGATATGATGCAACAAATGGACCTCACAAACATCTACAGAATATTCCACCCAAACACGAGAGAAACTTTTCTATTCAGCACCCTACTGAACATTCTCCAAAATCAACCACATACTGGGACACAGAAAAAAACCTCAATAAATACAAAAAGATTGAAATAATTTCATGCATTCTATCAGACCATAGTGTGATAAAACTCAATATCAACACCCTACTATCTAAAAGAACATATGGAGACTAAACAACACACTCCCAAATAATGAATGGGTCAAGGAAGAAATAAATAAAGAAATAGAAGCATTTCTGGAACTAAAGAAAAATGACAGTGCAACACAACAAAACTTATGGGATACTTTAAAGCAGTCCTAAGAGGGAAATTTATATCCCTGGGTCCTTCCATTAAAAAATAGAAAAAGGCAGAGGCAGGCGGATCTTTGTGAGTTCAAGGCCAGCCTGGTCTACAGAGTGAGTTCCAGGACAGCTGGGGCTACAGGGAGACCCTGTCCCGAAAAAAAAATAAAAATAAATAAAAAAGTAGAAAAAGCACAAAAAATAATCTAACACTGCAGCTAAAACCACTTGAGAGACAACAAATGAACCCTAAACACAACAGACAAGAAAAATAACAAAAATTAAAGCAGAATTAAAGAGAAACAAAGAAAACAATACAAAAAAAATCAATGAATCCAAATGTTGGTTTTCTGAAATGGTAAACAAGATAGACAGACCTCTAGCCCAGTTAACCAAAAGAATGAAAGAGCAACTCCAAATCAATAGAATTCATGATGAAAAGTGAAACATCACAACAGACAATGAAATGATCCAGACAATCATATGAGGGTATTTCAAAAACCTATAGTCTACTAAATTTGAAAAGTTAGGAGAAATGGATGAGTATCTGAAAACATGAAAAGCAACAAAGCTTAACCAAGAAGAGATTGATAGCTTAAATAGACTCATAATATTGGAGGAAATTGAAAACACAATAAAAAAAAAAAAAACCCTCCCAACTAAAAATAGCCCAGGGCCAGATGGTTCCACAGCAGAATTCTATAGAATATTTAAAGAAGACTTACAGCCATTACTACTTAAACTGTTCAGGATACAAACAGAAAAAAAAAAAATCCCCAAATTCCTTCTGTGAAGCCAGCATCACTCTAGTACCAAACCAGGCAAAGATACAACCAAAAAAGAAAATTATAGACCAATCTTATTAATGGATATTGGCACAAAAATTCTCAACAAAACACTTGCAAATCGCATACAGACCCACATCAAAAACATCATCCATCATGACCAAGCTGGATTCATACCAGAGATGCAGGGATGGTTCAACATATGTATATCAATAAATATCATAAAACACATACAATTTCAGCCACCTCATATTTGACAAAGGGGCAAAAAACCCTCAATGGAGGAAGGATAGCATCTTCAGCAAATGGTGCTGGCAAAATTGGATTACCATCTGTAGAAGAACAAAATTAAAACTCCTACCTCTCACCCTGTATGAAAAGAAACTCCAAGTTTATCAAAGATCTCAATGTGAAGCCTGAAACCCTGAAGGTTGATAAAAGAAGTTGGAACAACCTACAAGATGTAGATGTAAGGAATAGACTTCTAAATCAGACAGCACGCCACACAGGAAGTAAGGTCACACCGACAAGTAGGAACTCATAAAACTCAAAAGCTTCTTACAGCAAAAGAAACCATCAAGGAGGTGAAGAGAAAACCCATAGGTGGGAAGAAATCTTTACCAGTGACAATCTGACAGAGCATTAATGTCAAGAATTATAAACTACTCAAAAAACAAAGAAGTAAGAAACAAAATGACCTACTCAAATATGGAGTAAAGAGCTGAACAGAGTCTTCACCAGTGAGGAATTAAAGATGGCTGAGAAACATCTTAAAAAGTGTTCATCATCATTAATATTAAGGAAATGCAAATTAAAACCACTCTCAGATATCATCTCACTCCAGTACAGCTAGCTAAGATCAAGCAGATCTGGAGGGTGTTGTGGGGAAAGGGGGACACTCATCCGCTGCTGTGGGGAGTAAACTGTACACCACTATGGAAGCGTGTGGAGAACCCTTAAAAGACTCGGAATGAGCTCTACCACTTGACCACTCCTGGGTATACCCCAAAGACTCATCCTACTGCAAAGATATATGCACATCCAAGTCAATTGCAGCTCTCTTTACAATAGCGAAGAGCTGGAACCAACCCATATGCCCCTCAACAGAATGTGGATGACAAAAATGTGGTACATCTACACAATGGAGTACTATTCAGGGGTAAGAAAGCGGCATTATGAACTTTGCAGGTAAATGGATGGAGCTCAAAGCCCATTATGCTGAGTGAAGTAACACAGTCCCAGAAAGACAACGGGGAGATGGTTTCTCTCATTTGTGGATGTACCACCAAATCCCCAGATGAAAGGCAAGCTCAATGCCAGTATGGTTATTATTTTCTTTTATCTGAAAGAACTACTTTTGTTATAATGTGAATCTCTCAATGGGCTCTAGAATCCACCCACCAATTATTTTCAGCTCTGTATTACTGTATAGGTAGAGGTATGTTCCATATTTTAGAGTAATATGAAATTTATGTAGGAAAATGTGAATTCCTAACATAAAAAAAAGACTAAGCAAAAGATTCAGAACAGTTATGGCAGAATGCGTGATCTGGGATGGGATAAGGAGGTGGGGGAAGGGATAGGGGAATATGCCTGAACAGAAATGAAAAATGATGTATGAAATACATAAAACATCATTAAATAAATTTAAAAAAAACACATAAATAGACTAAAAAACAAAAACCACATAATCATCTCAATTGATGCAATAAAAGTCTTTGACAAGATCCAGAATCCCTTCATGTTTAAAGTTCTAGAGGGTACTGGACTAAAGGAAACATTCCTAAATATAATCAAAGCCATATAGAAGAAACCCTCGGCCAACATTTTTCTTAAAGGAGAAAAGTTAGAAGCATTCCCCTTAAAGGCAGAAACCTGCTGAGGCTGACTGCTATCACCACTCCTCTTCAATATAGTGCTTGAAACGCTTGCTAGGGAAATAAGACAAGAAAGGGAAATTAAGGAGTACTAATTGGAAAAGAGGAAGTCAAGCTATCCCTTTTTGTCAGATGATATGATATTTACTAAGGATCTAAAAAACTCCACCAGAAAACTAGAAATGATTAAGAGTTTCAGTAAATTTTGGGGATACAAGATTAACCTAGAAAAATTGGTAGCCTTTCTTTACATCAACAAGAAGCAATTAAAGATGGAATATAAGGAGACTGTCCCACTCATAATAGCCTCAAAAACAATAAAATCCCTAGGAACCTAACCAAAGACACCAAAGATCTCTACAAAATTTTTAAACACCGAAGAAGGAGATTGAAGAATACATCAGAAGATAGAAAGTCCTCCCATACTTATAGATTAGAAAAATTATATATACCTATAGGGTGGAATCAAGGCACAGATTTCATCAAGTTCACCCATGCTGTTATACGATCCCAATTAAAATCCTCATGAGTCTCTTTACAGACTTGGAAAAAAAAAATCCTTAAATTCATGTGGAAAAACAAAAGACCCCACAGCACGCAAAGCAACCCTGAATGAAAAGAAGAATATGGGGGGGGGAGTCATATCCAGGCTTCAAACTATATTACAGGGCTATTGTCATAAAAACAGTCTGGTACTGCCACAAAAACAGACCTGTAGACCAATGGAACAAAATTGAAGATCCAAACATGAGCACACACAATTTCAGCCACAGAATATTTGATAAAGGAGCCAAGAAAGACACAGAAAAAGGAAGCATCTTCAGCAAATGGTGCTGGCAAAACTGGATCACCATTTGTAGAAGAATAAAATTAACCCCTGCCTCTCACACTTTACAAAAATCAACTCCAAATAGACCAAAGACCTCAATGTGAAACCCGAAACTCTGAAAATGATAGAAGAAACTGCAGCAACCTACAAAATAAAAACAATAGAAAAACTTTCTAAATCAGACAGCAGCTGCACAGGAAATAAGGTGGACAACTGACAAGTTGGACCTCATTAAACTCAAATGCTTCTGCCTAGCGTGGTGGCGCATGCCTTTAATCCTAGCACTTGGGAGGCAGAGGCAGGCAGATCTTTGTGAGTCAACACCTGGAACTACAGGGAGACCCTGTCTCGAAAGACAAAAAAAAAAAAAAAAAAACAACAAAAAAAAACCATCAGTGAAGTGTAAGAGTAAACTGAGATAGTGGAGGAAATCTTCACCACAGGTACATCTGACAGAGCATTAGCATCCAGAATATATAAATACTCAAAAACAAAGTAAGAAAACAAATGATTCACTCAAAAGATCGATTAAAGAGCTGAACAGAGACTTCACAAGGAGGAAATAAAGAGGCTGAGAAACATCTTAAAAGTGTTCAGAGAGGGGCTGGAGAGAAAGCCTAGCGGTTAAGAGCACCGATGCTCTTGCAGAGGACCCAGGTTCGATCCCCAGCCCCCCACATGGCGGCTAAGAACCCGTCTGTAAACTCCAATTCCAGGAGAACTCCAGTTCCAGGGGAATCCGAGACCCTCTTCTGACCTCCGCGCATTGCACACATGGGTGCACAGACCTGCATGCAGACAGTACATTCATACACATACAAAAATAAATAAAATAAATAAAAAAAAAATTAAAAAAAAAGTTTCAGAGAGAGGGGACTGTTTTTACTTCTCATCCACCTGTACCCCTTTTCTAAGCCTAGGGAACAATTGCGGAGAGTGTTGGTAGAATGTCAAAGGGCTGCGATTGGGGTGAATGTTGAAACTACAGCGATGTAGTCATGGAACACTCATTTGGTCAAACTTGATTGACAAACAACCTGTCACACCCCAGGATGTGTGGGGCTGTGGGGGTTGGGCCCACAGCTTCAGATTGTTTTG
>VZQC01000218.1:41554-63596 GCA_009823505.1 Rhizomys pruinosus | reverse complement strand
GGTGGAGGGTGTGTTTGCATATTTTAGAGCAATATAAAATTAAAAGGGAAAATATGGATCCCGAAATATGATTTGGAATAACATATAGTTTATTTTCAGATGACAGAATGGTAGTATAGGTGTGACATGTGTGAGAATAAATATATATATATATATATATATATGCATATGTTGAAGCAGTACAAATTGGAGGGAAACATAACAAAAGAACTGGGACAAAGAACTGACGGAAACAGTAAAGTTCTCCCCCAAACAATAATCCTCTGCTTTGACAAACCTTAAAAAAGCTCAGAAAAATATACAAGGCAGGTATGGCAGAATGCATGAACTCAGGTGGGGTGAGGGACATGGAAAGGGAATTGTGTCTAAATTGGACTGAGAAATGATGTATGAAATGCACAAAACTTCAATAAAAACATTAAAAAATTAGAAAGAACTATAAAAAATTAATAATGTTTCTACATCCTAAAAATACAAATGTCTGTAAAGCATATCAAGAAACTATCCCCAAAATAATAGCTATAAAATTTTAAAGATTTAGGAGTACATAGAACAAAAAAAGTAAAATATTTTTGCTGAAAATAACTGGGGAAATAAATAAATAAATATATAAATTTCTGTATTGTCCATAGCACCTACAAACTCCACAAATTTCATGAAATCCCTATCAAAATCCCAACAACATTTTTTCGAAGAAATTCTGAGAAAATGTTAAATTGTTACTGAATGAAATACAAAACAAACAAAAACAAAAATAGCCCAAACAGCTGAATTTCCTTCTTCCAGCAAACTGAACAAATCATATTGCAGGACTTCAAAATCTATTACAAATATGTGTAAATTTAAAAATCACAGAGTTGGCATAAACGTAGATAATTTCCTATTTAGATCATTTGGTAAAAAATGAGCAAAGAGACAGTTTCACTCATTTTTGTTTCAATTTATTCGCTAGGAAATGAACACCATGAATGGCAAACTATCTGTTTCTTCAAAAAAGGAATTAATGAAAAGGTGAGAAATACATGTTATATAATCATAAAAAATCAATCTCTATATCATTAACATGTGACGTGTATTTCAGAACAAAGAGTTTTGCTGGAGAGCATGAACACCTTACATATGGAGATAATCAGGGCAGCACAAAAATTTCAGTTACATTAATCCTTCACCACAGAGGCTTAAAATATGTAAAAGAACTGGGAAGGAAACGTGATACAATAATTGTGACAGAAGCTGGGTGTCGTGGCTCACGCCTTTAATCCTAGCACTCAGGAGGCAGAGGCAGGTGTATCTCTGTGAGTTCAAGGCCAGCCTGGTCTACAGAGTGAGTTCCAGGACAGCTGGGGCTACAGGGAGACCTTGTCTCAAAAAAAATTGTGACAAAACAGCAAAATTCACCATCAGTAATAATTAAAAATTCAGAGTAAAGCAATTGGCATTTATAACACTGCTGCAAATAGAATTCTCCATTTTGAAATCCATAGCTATGTGACAGCTTGATAATATTCTGAATCTTAAAAGGTTTCTTTTTTTTTTTTCCTGGTCTTTTTGAGACAGGGTCTCCCTGTAGCCTCAGCTGTCCTGGAATTCACTCTGTAGACCAGGTTGGCCTTGAACTCACAAAGATCCACCTACCTCTGCCTCCCAAGTGCTAGGATTAAAGGTGTGTGCCACCATTCCTGGCAAGGTTTCTATTATTTTAAAAAGTGCCCAAGTTACCCATGTTTATATATAAATAGGAGGTTTACTTACATTAGCTTCCAGTTGGAAAGAACACAAATGTCCCTCAGCAGATGGTTGAATACTACAATTGTTGGATATATATATGACGGTACTCAGCAGCAGACAGAAATGTTCTATGAATTCAAATAACTACCTGATAAATATCAAGGAAATTATAATGAATGAACTCAGATTTAAAACTAGTAGCTTGAGTTCTTTTAGGTCAGAATTTAGTGCACAAAGTTATTAAAATAACACAAATGAGCGGTTGTTGATTGAATACTGGAAAGGGGTGATATAAAGATGCAAGTGAAAAGGGGCCTGAGATCTGAGTATATTGAGTTATAAATTAAGACCACCTGAGGCATATGCCTAGTCAATTTTGGCCACTGAAATGATTTTACAACATTGCTAAAGCCAGGAATGGTAGCACATACCTTTGCAATCCCAGCACTAGGAAGGCAGAAACAGGAGGATCCCTGCTTGATTAAAGCCAGCCTGGTGTGCACAGTGTGTGCCAGGCTAGGGGCTACAGGGAGACCTGTCTCAAGAAAAACATCACAGATTTTTAACGGCAAGGTGACTTAAATGACATTTTACTTGTTTTCTTCTATAATTTAGCAATTAGGCAATATTTATATCACTCTTAGGAAAGATATCTCAGAGAGATGTCCAAAATTACTATTTCCATGGGCCTTGCTTTCAGAATATTAAGTCAGTTTCACCCGTGGGACTTCTTCAACTTGTGAATATATTTCAGGTTGAGGGACATGATTTCATTTCCACATACACTGTCCACCCACTATGGTTGTCTTTTCAAGCACACACCAGAAGGGACATCTGAAAGAACATCTGGTCTAAAAGGAATTAAACTGTGTTGGGTGAGTTATCTCCTCTCAAAAACGTTTCTAATAGACCTGCTCCACATTGTCCACTATGCCTGGATCTGAGAATGGGTTCTTTGTCTTCTGAAATCTTTAGAAGTCAACACATTGCTTTTTACCAACTGACCTATTACAGTTTCTGGGGTTTCACAGCACAGGCTTCCAAAGGGATGGACTCAGGTCATAGTACTTTGCCTGCTACCTCATAAGAACTGGATGCAACTATCATGGTTCAAATGATCCTTATGTTTATAAACGAATTTTTTCAGTTACAGAAGTTTAAGCTTGTATAACTTTTATCACATATATTGAAGTAAAAAGGTTTGCAAATATGAACTGTGCAAAATAAATTGGTGACTACAAAAGTAATATAAAATTAAGAACCTGAAATGAAAGAAAGCCTCACTTATTCCTGTGTCATCCTATGTGATGCCTTGGTCTGTATTTCAGGAAGTCTACTAAATTGCTCAACCAGCGTATCCTTTCAAAAATAGAAATATGGAGTCTACCACAGAGTTTAACCCAGTCATCACAAATCAAAAATTTACAAAAGTGCTTATATATCTGGAAGAGTATGAATACTTTGATATTGTATTTTAATATTCTTCAAAGAGTAATTCATATCTCTCCTTTCCCTAACTTTTTGTGTTCTCTAACACCAGAGCTAATAATAGAATTTTTTAAAAATAAGAAAGACAACAACATGAAATTTGCAGGTAAATGGATGGAACTGGAAGCTGTTATACTAAGTGAAGTAACACAGTTCCAGAAAAACAAATGATTTATGGTGTCTCTCATTTGTGGATCTTGGCACCAAATCCTTATTTGTAAGGCAAACTGAGTATATTTTTCCTTTTTTAGTAAATATAATACCTGATGCTACTATAAAATTACATTAAGGGGCTGGAGAGATGGCCTAGCCGTTAAGAGCACCGACTGCTCTTGCAGAGGACGGGGGTTCGATCCCCAGCACTCACTTGGAGGCTGAGAACTGTCTTTAACTCTATCTAGTTCCAGGGGAATCTGACACCCTCTTCTGACCTCCATGGCATTGCACAACACAGATGGCACACAAACTGACATGTGGACAGTACATTCATACACATAAAAAATGAATAAAATTTTTAAAAGAGTACATTAAAACATACATCAACTTGCTATGTAATATATTAATGTAAAGTAATATTTCTTTTTACCTGCATGCAACTCTACTGTTAATAAGTGAATCTCTAAACATATTTTGGAAGTAACCTACAGTTTATTTTTCAGATGCCATAATTTTGGTATATGTGTGGAGTGTATACATACATACTTTGGGGTAATATAAAATTAAAGGGAACAGCAACAACAACAACAGCAGCAACAACAACAACAAAACTTGTTCAAAGAACTGACTGAAGTAGTAAAATTCTGCCCAAAACAGTAAACTTCCGGATCAAAATTAAAAAAAAAAAAAAAAGACCAAGAAAAAGATGCAGTATATGTATGGCAGAATGCATGAGCTCTGGCAGGGTGGATGGCATGGTAGTGAAAATGGGTCTAAATTTTATTAAGAAATGCTGTAAGAAATACACAAAAGTTTGGAGGCTGGAGAGATGGCCTAGCAGTTGAGAGCGCTGACTGCTTTTGCAGAGGACCCGGGTTCGATCCCCAGCACCCACATGGCGGCTGACAACTGTCTTTAACTCCAGTTCCAGGGGAATCCGGCGCCCTCTTCTGACCTCCGCGGCGTTGCATGACAGGGGTGCACAGACCTGCGTGCAGACAGTACATTCATACACATAAAATTTTTTTTTAAATGACACAGATGGTAGATAGGTGGGTAGGTAGGCAGTGGGTTTAACAACTAAGAAAATGCCAGCTGATTTGATAGAAAATGACAGATGTAGTTGATAGATACAAATATACACATACATATGTAGACCCAAGCCTCTACCTTAAAAAAGAAAAAAAGAAATACATAAAAGTTCAATAAAAATTAAGAAAAAAATAAAAAATAAAACAAAAGAATCATTCCTTTCTAAGGATTAAGAAAACATGCTTCGACTGACTTTTCTCTTGATGATTGGTTACTCAAAATAGCAAATATCCACCGGGCGTGTTGGCGCACGCCTTTAATCCTAGCACTTGGGAGGCAGAGGCAGGCGGATCTTTGTGAGTTCAAAGCCAGCCTGGTCTACAGAGTGAGTTCCAGGACAGCTGGGGCTACAGGGAGACCCTGTCTCGAAAAGACCAAAAAAAAAAAAACTCAAAAAAAAAAAAAAAATGGCAAAAAAGTGAAGTATGAAACTTGTTAAATCCAACCCAAAACAGGCACATATCTAATATGTTATGGGATTCTCTATTATTAAATAGGAAATTAAGGGGAAATGGAAGTAAGTAGTACTTTTATATATATATATATTATATATTATATATATATGTATGAGTATATTGCCTGCATGTATATAAGTGCACCCATGTGATGCAGTACCCATGGTGGTCAGAAGAACGTGCTGCATGCCCTGGAACTGGAGTTGCAGAGGGTTACCAGCCTCCATGTGGGTGCTGGGAGTCGAACTGGGGTCCTCTGCAAGAGCAACCAATGCTCTTAAACTCTTAGCTATCTCTCCAGCCCCAGTAGTAGGTAATTTCAAGAAATGTTATCATGTTTATTTTCATTACAGGAATGATTCAGTTGAACAATAAAATAAATTATTGCTCTTAGCAATAGTATTTTTTCAATATTCACCATGAAGGATGGGATGAAATTAAAAAAAAAAAACTTCATGTATACTAACATACTCTTAATAGAAGAGTGTGTATACAAATATGTGAGTGTACATATATACACATATGTATTCATGAAATGATTTAGTAGATTAAGTGTACTCTTTTAACAGGTTATGACAAAGATCTTGAAAACGGTTTAATTGCTTTGCACAGGATCACAAGTACTAGAGTGAAATTTCAGACAAGTACAGCAGAAAACATCTAGTTTTTATTCACTGCTTTGACTGTGTGTAGATGTTAAAATGATAGTATGATTAGTCCAACACTGTTTTTAATAAAGGAAATTTATCTGTCTACCTTTGCCTTGATATCTTGCTGGTCAGCAAATTCCTTGCCCAAACATTCACCGTCTAACTTTTGCTGTTGCCTGTCATTTTTATAAGATTTTAGTGGAAGTGAGAAATTCATCTTTGAAATTATAATTTTTTATTTATTTTTATTTTACCTGTATGAATTTTACTTTCCTCCTAACACCAGTTAATCCATCATTCTCCTGGTAATTCCAGATGAAACACATAACAAAATGGATGAAGGGAATCAGTCTGCAGTGTCAGAATTTGTGCTTCTGGGACTCAGCCACTCACAGAATACCCAGGTCTTATTCTTCATGATATTTCTGATTGTTTATTTGACCACTGTCATTGGAAATGTAGTCATCATTATTTTAGTTGTCACTGACTCAAATCTCCACTCCCCCATGTACTTCTTCTTAGCTAACTTGTCCTTTGTTGATTTGTGGCTTTCATCAATCACCACTCCTAAGATGATAACTGACTTTCTCACAGAAAACAAAGACATTTCCTTTGGAGGCTGCATGTGCCAGATCCTCTTTGTGCATTTTGTTGGAGGGGCAGAGATGGTGCTGCTAGTGGTAATGGCCTATGACCGCTATGTGGCCATCTGTCAACCACTCCACTATCCTACCATTATGAGTCTGCACAGGTGTACAGGCCTGGTGCTGTCATCCTGGGTAGCTGGCTTTGTACATTCTATGAGTCAGCTTGTAGTGATTGTGCGGCTGCCTTTCTGTGGCCCTGTGGAAATAGACAGCTTCTTCTGTGACATTCCTCTGGTAATCAACCTAGCCTGCATGGATACCTATTATTTGGACATTTATATAAATATTGACTGTGGAGCTATTGCTGTGACTTGCTTTGTTCTGTTACTGATATCCTACACATACATTATCCATACTGTTTGTCGAAGCTCTAAAGATGGTGCATCCAGGGCCCTATCCACCTGCTCTGCCCACATCACAGTGGTGATGATCTATTTTGTGCCCTGCATCATCATCTATGTGTGGCCACTCAACATCACCTGGCTGGACAAGTTTCTCGCTGTGTTTTACAATGCCATTACACCTCTCCTTAATCCCGCTATTTATACACTTAGAAATAAAGAGATGAAAAATGCTGTGAAAAGATTCAGAAGCTACTATGTGAGTCCCAAGGAAAATGCCTAATGCTCAGAAGCCTCAATGTAAGTAATTTACATTCACAATTACTTCACATTAGAATATTGACTGAAACACAGGACATTTAGTTTAGGTCATATTTGGTCCCCTTTTCAAACATATTTTAATAACATAGAGAAATTTAATATTAATTAACAAACCCTCAGAGCAATATCAAAAATTCACACACAAACGATCTTCTCCTGGAGAAATTATCTAAACAAAACTTTCTACATATTAATAATAAAGTGCATATTGTAAAATTTTTCAACAAACTCTTATATCCATCCCAATAGATAACACATTGAACGTATTTATCTATTCTAATTCCATTAACAAACACAGTTTCTGTTCCTTCACACTTTCCTGAGGTCCTCTTATTTAACATTTGTCCAGTGTCAACTGCAACCGAGCTTCCAGGAAAACTTACACTCCCTTAATCCACTGTTCCTTGAATAGAAAAATAAAATAAGGAAACCAGAATTAAATTAAAGTGACAAATTGTAAAAGGATTTAAAGTGGATGGTATTGGGTTTCATCAATTAAACTAACAACATAAAATACTATAAAATGCACTTGATAACTGAGTGCAATCTGTTGTATTTCTTAGTAATCTCAGTTTCAAGGAGAACAGCTTATTCTTTAAATTATTAATTGCCATTTGTGAAAAATCCCAGAATATAATCTATGAGAGTCATAACTGTGTGTCTTCAAGTTATTTTTGATATCTTGTCATGTTATATATACAGTGGATGATGTATAATATACACTTATCAAACATAGCTTAATATCAATGTAGTCCAATTGTTCCATTAAGAAATGTATGATTTATTGATGAAAGAATACATATATATGTATACTTTTTATAATAAAATATACATTATCAATTTTCACTTATCCAAGAATTATATATTATATGGTGTGTAATTTATAAAAAAACAATAAAGTTCTAAAAAATGTGCTTTTTAGTTTTAGTATGAGAATATAATACTAAGTATGGTAGAGCTGGTCTATGATAGTCTTCCTGTTCTAGCTTATCAGCAAGGTAGGATGGGGTCTGTGTAGGGAGGGCTTCACTAGCTAAGCTGAGTAGGTGTGGGACCATGAGGAAGAGAGTGTAGCTGGCCATTGTGCAGGGGAATTGAGGCTCAGTGGGTGTAGTCTGACCTACCAGAGTAGTCTGGGGGACTCAGGCCAGATGAGCAAGAGGGGACTGAGGCCCAGTGATTGACTGGTGACAGTGTCAAAATATAACTAGCTGAGCAGAGTAGGTGTGAGCCCTGGAGCAGGAGAATGGTGTTGGTCAGGTAGGTGGCAGGGTAATCAAGCCATAGTGGGTGGTTCTGACTCTCCCTGCTTAGTAAAGAGGGAGAACTCAAGTGAAGCAAGCAAGAGGGTACCTAGACCAAAAATGGGGATACGTACAGCATGAGGAGGGTCTTACTAACTAGGTATAGGAGGTATGGGCCCTGTTCTGGATTTAGGATCATGTATGAAGACACAGTGGACGGGACCTGGTTTAGGAGGCTACTGGGAGGTCTCAGGCAGAGGAGCAGGAGAAAGCCTAGGCCAAAGGGACAGAATGAAGATAGTCTAACTGGTTAAGCAACAGGTTCTTCATTCTCCTTCAATTACAATTGACAATTTGGTTGGGGATAGTCAGCTGGGTTTGAATCTATGTTCTTTCATGACTTGTATGACATTGGTCCATGCCCCTCTGGCTTCTGTAATCTTCATTGAAAAGTCAGCTCCCATTCTGATGATCCTGCCTTTATGTAACTTGATCTTTCTTTCTCATAGCTTTCAATATATTTTCTTTGTTCTGTAAATTTAGTAGTTTGACTATTATATGACATGGGGAGCTCCTTTTCTATTCTGGTCTGCTTGTTCTATGTGCTTTTTGTACATTGGGTATATCTTTCTCTGGGTTTGGGAAATTTACTTCTACGATTTTATTAAAAATAATTTCTGTGGGGGCTGGAGAGACAGCCTAGCAGTTAAGAGCGCCAACTGCTCTTACAGAGGACCCAGGTTCGATCCCCAGTGCCCACATGGCGGCCGAGAACCGTCTGAAACTCCAATTCCTGGAGAACTCCAGTTCCAGGGGAATCCAACACCCTCTTCTGACCTCCGCTGCATTGCATGACACGGGTGCACAGACCTGCATGCAGACAGTACATTCATACACATAAAGAAAAAAAATTTTAATTAAAAAAAATTAAAAAAAATAATTTATGCGTGTTTATCCTGGGTTTCTTCTCCTCCTTCTATGTCAATGATTGGTAACTTTTGTCTCTTTATAGTGTCCCAGATGTGTTGCATTTACATTTCAAGGTTATTTTGTATTTGACACTTTCTTTGATTGAGAGATGTGTGCTGATCCTGGATGGATGGATGTGACCAGGCTTCAGAGGGAAGTCTGGCAGCTAAGATGGCAAGATGCTATGGAGTCTCAGGGAAGGTAATCCAAATCCCAAGTCTGGGGTGAGTGAGGATCCCAGAGACTTAGGCTCAGATCATAGGTAACCATTTTTGTGTGTATTAGGTACTCATTAAGTCTAGTCTCTGTGAAGTAGTTCATATATCTAATGTTGTTAACTTTGTTAACTATAGATATGTTATTCTTTATATCTCTACATAAATAATCTTGCACAATTTATTCTTTTATGTATTTTGCTTACATCTCTACTTCTGGAATCTAGTAAACACTGATGCATGCTGAATATTCTCCATTTTATTCATTTGTTTTTTTATTCCACATAGAAGACAGATTATACTTTTTTCTTTCAGCAGGTGCATTGTTGTACTAACAAGTGCCTTCTTGTTTATCCATATTTTTGAAAGGTAGAATTTCCTTTACTTTTAATTATGCCATGCATGACCTTTGTTAGATTGATGGCTCCTCCCATTTCTGATGTATTAAAAATGTCCAAATTAGGGGCTGGAGAGATGACTCAGCAATTAAGAGTGCCAACCAATTGAACAAAATTGAAGATCCAAACTTGAGCTCATATAACTTCAGCCACCTCATATTTAACGAAGGGGCAAAAAAAGCTCAATGGAGGAAAATAGCATCTTCAGCAAATGGTGTTGGCAAAACTGGATCACCATTTGTAGAAGAACAAAATTAAACCCCTACCTGTCACCCTGTATAAAATAAACTCCAAGTGGATCAAAAATCTCAACGTGAAACCTGAAACCCTGAAGGTGAGAGAAGAAAAAGTTGGGAGCAACCTACAAGGCATAGAAAAGACTTTCTAAATCAGACAGTAGCTGAGCAGGGAACAGGGTCAACAGTTGACAAAGGGGATCTCAGCAAACTCAAAAGCCTCTGTACAGTGAAAGAAACAATCAAGGAAGTGAAGAGAAAGCCCAGAGAGTGGGAGGAAACCTCACCAGTGCTGCAACTGACGATGCATTAGCATCCAGAATATATAAACTACTCAAAAAAACTACTAAGAAAACAAATGACCTACTCAAAAGATAGAGTAAAGAACTGAACAGAGACTTCACCACTGATGAAGATGGCTGAAAAACATCTTAAAAAGTGTTCATCATCATTAATAATTAAGGAAATGCAAATTAAAACCACTCTCAGATATCATCTCACTGCAATAAGACTGGCTAAGATCAAGAAAACAAAAGGCATCAAATGCTGGAGAGGTTGTGGAGAAAGGGGAACACTCATCCACTGCTGGTGGGAATATAAACTCATACAGCTACTATGGAAAGCACTGTGGAGAATCCTTGAAATACTCAAAATGAGCCTACTACCTGACCCAGTCATACCACTCCTGGTAATATACCCACAAGACTCATCCTACTGCAAAGATACATGCACAGCTATGTTTATTGCAGTTCTCTTCACAATACTAAGAGCTGGAACCAACTGAAATGCCCGTCAACTGAGGAGTAGATAACAAAAATGTGGTCCATCTACACAATGGAGTTCTATGCAGTGGTAAAGAAAGATGACATCATGAACTTTGCAGGTAAATGGATGGAACTCTAAGACATCATACTAAGTGAAGTAATACAGTTCTCCCCCCTGAAAAAAACCCCAAACAAACAAATGGAGAATGAGTTCCCTCATTTGTGGATGCTAACACCAAATCATCAGTTGAAAGGCAAGCTGAAGCCGGGGCGTGGTGGCGCACGCCTTTAATCCTAGCACTTGGGAGGCAGAGGCAGGCGGATCTTTGTGAGTTCAAGGCCAACCTGGTCTACAATGTGAGTTCCAGGACAGCTGGGGCTACAGGGAGACCCTGTCTCGAAAAGACCAAAAAAAAAAAAAAAAAAAAGAGAGGCAAGCTGAGCAACATTATTGTTATATTTCTTTTTATCTGAAAGCAACTGTGTTGTTATAATGTGAATCTATTAACAGGCTCTAGAATTGACCTACCACTTATTTTCAGACATTGCAATTACCATATATAGGTGAAAGATATGTATTCATATTTTGGAGTAATATAAAATTAAAGGTAAAAATGTGAGCACCAAAACATATTTTGGAATTAACTACAGTTTATTCTCAGAGGTCATAATTTTGATACATATGTGATGTTTATACAGGTGTATTTTGGAGCAATACAAAGGGTAGTGAACAACAACAACATAAGGACTGGGTCAACGAAGTGACTGGTGTAGTTAAATTCTGCCCTAAACAATAAGCCTCTGCAAAAAACAAACTCTTTGGAAAGACAGAGAAAGATACAAGACATGTATGGCAGAATGCATGAACTGGGAGGGAGGTAGAGGCAGGGTGAGGAGAATGTATCCAAATTGGACTGAAATATGATATATGAAATACACAATATCAATAAAAATGCAAAGGAAAAGAAGGAAGGAAGGAAGAAAGAAAGAAAGAAAGAAAGGTAGGTGATGGATTTCCTTCATTTATGGAATCTAGCTCCAACATTTAGTTGTAAGTATATATTCTGAAGTGACCCCAGGAGCCAGGAAAGTAGCATAGGTGGGTAGAGGAAAGGAATTTGAGGGAACAATAGAAGGGCACTAGCAGTATGAAGGAAAACTTTGAAAAAAGTGGAGTTATTTAACTAGGGACTGGAGAAGTCATGTTATATAGGTGGAGAAAGAGACAATAGTGACAAATATGACTAATGCTTGTGTGGGAAACCATTGGAAAGTCTCTTATTTCATAAACCTACTTGAAATACTCAAGCAATTTATATGTAAGTGTGTATAACTGAAGGTAATATAACAAAATTTCTAGTGTCATTCAAAGGAAACCTTTTCTTGGTTCCTGGTCATGGTAGTTCAAGAGGCTACCAAAATAATATAATCTATTGACATAGTGCTTTATTGACTCCAGGAAGTGAAGGTAAGACTCTATTTCTGAAGACATCACATACCTACAGGCAGAGAGCTATAACTGACCCAGGAGTCTCAGCACTAATATCAGCTTTAATAGTATCAGGAGGTTCTATGAAAGCTGCAAAGGAAAAAAAGCCAGTTAATGGTCCTATCCACTTACAAAATCTAGGAACTACAGCAATGCGTAGACCAGCAAAGTGTTTCTACTTTTGCAATACTGGTACTTTTATCTTGGATGTAATCAATAGCAGTCTAACTGGACTTCAGGCCCTCTCAAAAGGAGGTAATCCATTGCCTGGTACTTTAAACACAGCCAAGTACAGGTGGTTCAAGAAGTCAGAGAACCTTGAGAAGAATCTACTACCTCTGCTTCACTAAAATAACATAGTGACTTACTGTATTGCTAGTACTTAAACTTATATTCATAGATAAATGTAGCTCTTGTCACTCATCAAAGAAACTTTTCAATATTTTGAAAATTGTTAAGTTCCATAACAATTAATTTTTGCTGAATTTTTGTGATTTTCAAATAATACATTTGATGGTATTTAGATCCCTCCCTTATGTGCACATCCCTTTATTGCCCACCTTGCCCAAATTAATGTACACTGTTAGATATATAGTAAGACTTATAGAGCCTAATATTTTCCCAAATGTTCTTTAGCATGAGTTCATCCACTGGAGCCTGTTTAATGTGACAAAAGTTCCATCCTTGAAAGAGGTTGACTCTGCCTTTTGAGAGGCACAATTTGCTCCTATCCTTGCTCCCAAAAGGTGGGGTTGGAGCTTCTTATTTATTTCATCATGTCTGTGCTGGGATCTTTTTTTTTTTTTTTTGGTTTGAGCTTGCATGGGACTTGTGCATACTATCACCATTGCTTTGAGTTCCTATGTGGTAATTGATTAGCTGTCTGTAAAACTCTGTTTCAATGTGGTCATCCACAACCTCTGGCTCTTACAATCCTTCTTCCCCCTCTTTCCTAATGATCCCTGAGCATTTGGAGGCAGAAGTTTTATGTAGGTGAACTATTCATGGATAAGCACTCTAAACCCTCTTATTCTTTGCACATTAGTCAATTGTATGCTTCTGTGTTAACTGCCATCTGCTGCATAAGGAAGCTTCTCTGGTGGGAGTTGTGAGATGCATTAATCTTTGGGTATAGCAATAAGTCATTAAGAGACAGTTTAATATGATAACTATTTAGTAGAAAACTATTAGGTTCTCCCTTATGTCCTCTGACCTGTCTGGGGTCAGATTCATAAAGCCTAATCTCAGTGTCAGATATGGGATCAATCCTAGGGAGCATACCTAACATTCAATTAAACCCATAATATTTGTGCCACTATTGCACCAGAGGACATATCTTGCCAGGCCAGTTGTCATTGTAGTTTACAGGACTCAAAGTTGAGTAAGATTGATGATTATTTTTTACTTCTGGTTGCTTGAGCAGCAAGTTCCAGCACTATGAACACTGTACAGTAGAGATGAAGCTCTGAAATCACCACCAATTTGATTTCTCTTTGTTATTTTCTACAGCTCACAATCATCCCAAGTGAGGTAACCCAGACTCAGAAAGACAAACATCACATGCTGCCTCTCATAGCTACATGCTAGCTTTGAAATAGTAGATATGTATGCTTTGATTTGAACATTTGGAGAGGTCAAGAAGCTAATAAATGGCCCTGAGTGGTAGGTAGAAGAGGGAGTATGGAGAGGGATAAGTGACACTAAAGGCTTTAATAAGAAGATATGGAAACCTACCACCATAGAAGCTTCTTAATGTATATACATATACATCATAAGAATATATTAAAATGAGTTATCCTACAACAGGAGGACATTGCCCTTTTCTAGGTATTATTTTTATTTATTTATTTACAAGAAGAGTTTCTTTGTGTTTATGTTTCTGGTTGGATCAGAGTCCAACTTGGTGAGGAGACATGGTGGCCTGAGAATGCCAGAGCAGGAGCAGAAAGCAAAGTTCTTATGTCTTCAAGCAGCACAGGAATAAGAGAGCAGCTAAAAATCTGGCAAGGATTAAGGACTCTCGAATCTATCCTTCAGTGACACAATTGTTCTAGCAAGTAAATCAAGGTTTTACCTCCTAAAGCCTCCCCCAAAAGTGCCACAAGCCAGGGACAAAATGTCCAACTACTTGTAGCCTGTGAGGGACATTTTTAATCAAACCATCATATTCTACTCTCCTGCCCCCATAGGCTCAGGACCATATAAAATGCAAAATTCATTTAAGTACCTTCAAAAGTCTCCATAGGTTTTATCACTCTCAATACTATTGAAAAGTCCAGAGTTTAAAGCTGAGACTCAAGGCAATTCCTTAACTTTAAAGCTCCCAAAGGACCAAAAACCAGCAGGGCAAACATCAAATCCAGTAGCTCCTTGTCCAGCTTCTGGGACTTTACTTCCAAAGGGCATAAATGGCTCACTCATTCCCTCCAGTTTTGTTGCATTCAACATGAATCTGCCTCTGGGGCCAGTACCACTCCATTTGTGCACTTTTCCTTGGAAGTTATCTCTTGGCTCTACCATCTTCAGTGTCTTATTGGGATCCCCACTGCCAACCAGTCTTAACAGTCACAGCTCCATGCAATGGCCTGTCAGGGCCTCTGTCTGTTAGGGCATTCTTTATGCAGGGGTACTCTTGATGCATGCTGCCTGGCCTTGGCAGCTTTCTAAAACTGGGATAAGGAACACCATGATCCCTTCACTCTTGCATTTTTCATGCCTTAAAGCCAGTGCCATCTAAACAATATTGCCAAGTTCACCTGCCCTCCTAGGGTGGACTTTGGCTAGCTTCATCCACTTTACCAGCAGCTTTTCTGGCTGTGGTTTTCTATGAGTATAAACCCCTTCAGGAATTTTCCTTTCACAAACGTAGGCTTAGCTGGGTCTTGCACTACAGGTACTCTTTCCATTGCTTAAGTGAAAATATCTATGTCTGTCCTTAAACAATTTAATCCCTTATCAAAGAGATCCTATCATTCTGTACATGACTAGACTCCAACATTAATCTTCCTAATGCTCTGTTTCAATCCAAATTGTACATTCTGCATTTCTTTCTGCCAATTTGTTCATTTTCATAGTACAGGTGTATAATATTTACCATTAATAGGCTCACTACCATTTCTATGTTAGGATGCCTTCAAATTTCCTCCACCAAATAAATTAGTCCTTTTTTTCAACTTAGCCTCAGGCAAGCTCTTGGGTTGTGGGCAGACAGCAGCCAGAGTCTTTCCAAAGTATTTTAGTTGCTGGTTAGTCATTTCCCTCTGGAACTACTTTGCTCTCAGCACTTTCTTCTAGGGTCCTATTAGGGGCCTACTAGAATAGTCCATTAAGCTCTGCTTATAATATTCCCCTGCTTCATTAGTCTAAACTTTCAAAGTCTTCCACATTCCTCCCCAAACCCCACATTGTCAGGTTCTTCACAGTAACACCCCACATTCCTGGTACCCACTTCTTCATTAGTTACTTTTCTGTGCTGTGATAAATTACCTGGCCAAAGGAACTTATTGGAAGCTTATGGTTCCAGATTCCAGAGGAATCAGAGTCCCTTATGGTAGTTAGGCGTGGTGGCAGGAGGTGGCCAGAGCAGGAGCAGAAATCTAAACACACATCTTCAAGCACACACAGGAATCAGAGCTTTAGATATTATATGATAATGAAAAAAAACCCTCAGTGCCAGAAATGGACTCCCTATCTATGAGACCAAGGTGTCCCATAGAGCCCCAAGCAATACTGGGCATTGCCCTCGCTCTTGTTTATCCACCAGGAGTAGATGGTAAGATCCTATTGTTGAAGGGTTTCTTCTTTTTTTTCCCTGACATTGGAGATTATTATAAAGTCCCACAACTAATCAAATATAGTCAATAAGTTACTGTCTTGTTGTTAGGAACATAATTAGCATATGAAAATGTTTGAATTAGAGGTAGTTAGGATTAAATAGCATTAATAAATGTGTGGATTTGAAGTGCTGTAACCTTAGAGAACAGAAATGTTAATTTTAGTTTAGCAAGTGACCTGCTTCAGCCCAAGGCTGCTTAAAGATAAACACTCAGCACTTGCCCAGCCACAAATGGCTCTGGAAGAGCCAAAGTCAAACTTGCACAGCTGATTAGGTGGCCAGAGGGCACAGGGGCACACAGTAAGATAGCCAGACCAGGAACCCACCACCCAGGACCTGGGCATGAACCTCATATAGACAGATAACCATCTGGCCATGGATGGGGACCTAGGGCACAAGCCTGAGACTAGCACCTGGGACCAAGTGCACTCGTTCCATCCAGCCACAGTTACTTAAACCAGGAAGTGCAAATGGTCAACACTCACACCCAATTCCCAGGATCCCTAAGAGCACCCAGACATGCTGCCTGTGACACTGGTTCACAGACCCTGCCTGAACTGCACACAGAACCCACTGGCTGCTGATGCTGCTGGGACCAGCTCCCTTGGAGCTGCCTCTGGCACTCTGTCCAGGATCAATCTGTCCCAGATAATCAATGGTTTTTGGAAACTCCCTAGCATGGACACTATCGGCTGCTTCCAAGAGGCTAAGAGACACTGTAGGTGAGCATCTTTGGGAGTTAGGCTAGGACAGAACAGAATTAGAATAATATAATTGACCTGGGTGGGAAAAATAAAATTAGATTGTATCATAATATTTGTGCTCTGGATTCCTTTGGACTTAATTCCATGCTCATGGCACTTGTGCCTAGCTACAATTGATACATATACAATGCAATCCTTACACATAAGGGTCAAATACAGTTTAAGAAGTACATAATGAGTATAAGAACCAGAGGAATAGTATACTTGCTTCTTTATAATGGATTCTAGACATTAGAGAGAAGTTTAATCCACAAAATCTTCCCAATATAGTAGCCTAACAAGACCTGTATGTTGAGAACAACATTTGACATGCTATTGTGGATGGGGAAATTTCACAATGTCCCACCTCTAGATGAATGGCTACATGTAATCAATTGCTATAGAGGAAGGACTACATGTAATCAATTGCTATAGAGAAAGAGAGAATCAGTTTTCTTCAGGACAAGCTCCCTAAATAAATCTACACACAGCACCATTACATGGGCACAATGTAAATATATATATATATATATATATATATATATATATTGTACACTTTACACTGTTTATTATTGCTATGCATATATTTATAAATATTTTAAAGTTTCATTGACAAGAAGAGAGTCCAGATCAAAGCAAATTGAAATACAACAGAGACAGGTTTTAATGGGGGGGATGTTCCTGGGCTCCTCCATGGTCCCAAGCAAGGTGCAGGGCTGTGAAAGTCCTGTGCTGAGGCCAGGGTGGGGGATATTATAGCTCTCTGGGGGCCAGGGGCTTATGTGCTCCAGAGAGCTGGACTGATGCCCAAGTAAGGTTATGACTGGATTCCTGGGAGCATATACTTGAGTGAACTACGTGACTTCTCCAGAGTTGGGGGGGAGTGGCAAGTGAGATAGGGGCCCCTTTAGGGCAAGCAGTCCAACCTAACAAATATATCATTTATATATAACAATAATAAACAAAGAGACAAGAAATTGAGAGGGAGTAGAGGAAACTTGAGAGGTTGGAGGGTGGAGTAGGAAGGGTGAAAATGTTGCAAATGCAACATTTACATATAAAATTCTCCAAAATATAAAAATATTTTGAAAAGAATAAACATGAAGTGAGGAGGGAGAGAGATGGAGTGGGACTGCGTGGAGATGGCAGAGGGGGTCTGAGGAAAGGGGTCTGAATATGATCAGAACACATTTATGAAATTTCCAACAAATCAATAAAATATTAGTTTTTAAATATCATTAAAATTAAGATATTCAGTAATAATTTTTCAAAGAAATTTGAAGAAAATAAAATAAAGCTTCTGCATGGCAGGAAATTGTCATGTCTCCATCACTCAGATTGGGTTGTCTTTGTCTGCTGAATACTAAGATTAAAGGCATGTGGCACTATGCCTGGAAAAAGTCTAAAACTTTTTATAGAACCAAATATAAAACAAACAAAAAAACAAAATAGTGAAAATTCAGTTTCTAGAAAATTTAACAAATCAAGAGGGATCATACTACTTTACTTCAAAACCTATCTAAATTCATAGACATTTAAAAAGCACCATGTTGGCATTAAAATAGATAAATCTCTGTTAAGATCATTGGGTATAAAATGAGTACAGAAACAATTTTACATATTTTTGTTTAATTTATTACTTAAATCAACACCATGAAATAATAATGCTAGTATCTTCAGAAGATGAAGAGTGGCTAGCTGTCATGGGTCTCACTTCTCCATTAGCTAGTTGGCCCTCCCCACACTGTTCTCATTCCCTCAATGGGCCTATGCCTGATCCTGCTCCTTGTCCCCCTGAAAACTCAGGAGTAGTCTCAAAATGGAGATCAAGCCCACTAGGTCTAGCTCTCCCTGATCCAGGGTTTACATATACTCTGCTTAACAGGTTAGACCTTACCAATGATGTCCCCATCCCCTATCAGACCTTGTCCTAGTTTGTCTTCCATTGCTGTGACAAAACACTCTGACCAACACCAACTTGGGGAGGAAAGGGTTTATTCAGCTTACATTTCCTGGGTCACAGTTCATCACCTAGGGAGCCCAAGGCAAGAACTCAGGTTAGGAACCTGGAGGTAGGAGCTGAAGCACAGGCCATGGAAGAATGCTGTTCACTGGCTTGCTTCCCTGGTCCATGCCTGGCCTGCCTTCTTATACTGTACACAACAACCTGCCCAGGGTGGCACCACCCATAGTGGGCTGGGCCCTCCCACATTGCTCAACAATGAAGACAATACTACACAGATGTGGCCACAGGCCAATCCAATGGAGTCAATTCCCCAATTGAGGCTCCCTCAACCCAGGTGTGTCAAGTTGACACTAAAGCTATCCAGCACAGATCTAGACCCCCTTTCTCCTCCCACCTAAGAGATCTAGACTAGCCTGGAGAACCTGTCCACTGGAGCCCAATAGTCTCCCATTGTTCTTAGGCTTCTCCTTCTTGGTGGGGAACTCTTAACTAACCAGATTAGAACCATCTTGTTCTGCCAATAAAAAAAATCAAAAGTGAGAAACTGATGTGGAGACCAAGTAACTTCATACATGGCCAGAAATCAACAATACAAAGAGAAACAAATGTCAAGTAAACAAGAGAGGCTCGACTTTCTTTTTTTTAAATTTTTAAAAATTTGACCAGTAAGTTCATATAGGCAGTAAACATAGGGGTGTCCATATAAACCCAATTAGTTAATACCTGAGTCCGGTTTTTGTACAACCCAGGCTCCCCACCTCCATTTGAAAAGGTTGGCTTATACAAACATGTTGATCAAAGAAATGAAAAGAAAAAATCCAGTCCATTTTTGCTGTGATCTCACAATTCATCCTCCCTCCTTGGCCCCTACAGTCTGATGCACCCACCTCCTTTATTAGAGTTCCTGGACTTTGGAGGGGAGGGTGAGAGAAAAATGAGAGATAGAATATCGTTTTTTTCTCTAAAGTGACACGTCAACACTTGGGACTGTCCAAGTTCTGTTTACAACAGACTGGTGGATCATTTAGCAGTCTCCTTTTAATTCTAGTAATAAAGCACAAATAGTAACAAATATTAAAGATAACAAGTTACTCTATGGGCACAGACACATGCTTGGATAATATCTTGGTAGGGGCATTACAATTCTTTGACAAAGTGAATGCCAATAGATTTCTAATGTGTTTGATAGAGTCTCCTGACATTAGGAGGCACCAAGGATACAGCGTTGGCCATGTGTCATACCTTGCCAAGGGGCAGACCATAGATTGAATTGGGATTATTTTTTTTTCTGGAGTGAACATTTAGCAGGCTGCCACTATTGCACTACATTGTCTTTGGCATGTAAAAGTGTAGCACAAGAAGTCTGTAGTAAAGCTTCAGAGACCATTTCTTTCCAGCAGTCTGACACCATGAAGATCAACTGTTGCAGTGCAAGGTCTCAACATAATTTTTTTCATGCTCATATCATGCCATATTTTCATCAGTAGGGTCTTACTATGCATTTCTTATGTATGCCCAAGGTTATAGGTAAATGGCCTTTGTTTTGTGGGGCTTTTAAAGCCTCCCTGGCCAACAGTTCCTGATAGAGCAGCCCATGGCTGGCACTGAATCCTTTATCTACCAATAGGTTTTATTTAACCATAGGGGAAGATTGCACCCTGGAGAGAGGAGGCATATTCCTTCCCCCTCTGTTTTTGTAATTGTCACTACAATCAGAGCAACCTCTCTTGTTTCCCAGACCCCTAAATCCTTATTTATAGTTTTCCAGAAGGCAGTAGTTGTATCACATACCTAATAAAACTGGAACAAAGCTGAACGGATTTAACATGCCCTTTCAGTGTCTTCTTCTGGACCACCTATCACTGGTTAAAGAAGGTAGAATCCAGCTTTTCCTGAGCCAAATTATCTTGTTATGTGGCAAAAATGATAGAATTATCACTTGCATAATACAGGGAAACATGGGGAACATTTGTGTCCATTTAATCTAATAGCTGTAACTGGGAATTCAGTACAAGTCAGGAGTGGATTGAAAATGCATGTTACGGGCTGGAGAGATGGCCTAGCGGTTAAGAGCACCGACCGCTCTTACAGAGCACCCGGGTTCGATCCCCAGCACCCACATGGCAGCCGAGAACCGTCTGAAACTCCAATTCCAGGAGAACTCCAGTTCCAGGGGAATCCGAGACCCTCTTCTGACCTCTGCGGCATTGCACGACACGGGTGCACAGACTTGCATGCAGACAGTACATTGATACACATACAGAAATAAATTTAAAAAATTAATAAAAAAAAGAAAATGCATATTACTATTTTCTATTCTGGAGATAGCCATCCATTTTCATCTTTTTAATTTTTTTTATTGTTATTAGACTTTTTTCCAACATCATACATCATTTCTCAATCGAATTTTGAGTCACTTCACTTTCCATACCCCCCACCCCACCTGAGTTCCTGTACTCTGCCATAGATGTCTTGCATTTTTTTCTGAGTCTTTCTAGAGTTGTTTTCCAGTTCTTTTGTTGTTGTTGTTCTCTCTAACTTGTATTGCTTATATATAATATTTATATGAAAATATATAATTATATACATACATAAATATATGCATACATACAAATATCACCTGAGTTGGAGGATTTTCATTTATCTCTCTCTCTATTTTTTTTTTTTTTTTGCTAAAAGATGTCATGTTTTCCTTAAGGAAGTGTTTGAAGGTTCCCCATTGGCAAGCCCAAACAACCAACAATCTCGCCCTTGTGCTCCACGCTGCAGTCTTTCTTTCCCATGGTCACACAAATGAGCTCCAGTAAGCATGCATCATGTCTTGATCTTCCTGTACTGGCCTCCATGATACAGCCTCAGTAGACTAACAATGGCAGTCTATACTCTGAGGATGCTGAAATCCCAGTAGTTGCTCAGTCCACAAGCTGGATATCTCAGTAGTCCCCCATCTGGCATTGAAAGTTTGGAGGATTCTTGGAGAGACATGAGTCTTCAGTCTATATTGGAGGATAAAAAGCTGTGTCTCATGTCTTTGAAGAATGGCAAAAGCAGTGGCAGCCACAGAGTAGATACACTTGCCAGTAAGAATGGAAAAGTATTTTCCTAAGCCTATGTTTTATAGGTTGTTGCCAAATTTTTCTTCTATAATCTTCAGAGTTTCAGGCTTCATGTTGAGATGTTTGATCCACTTGGAGTTGATTTTTGTACAGGGTGAGAGTTAGGGGTTTAAGTTTGTTCCTTTATAGATGATGATCCAACTTTGCCAGAACGATTTGCTGAAGATGTTATCCTTCCTCCATTGAGGG
>VZQC01000218.1:6016-36964 GCA_009823505.1 Rhizomys pruinosus | reverse complement strand
GTTTTGGGTGTCTAGCATTTTAACTATGATGTGGCGTGGATAATTTCTTTTCTGATCTTGTCTGTTTGGAGTTCTATGTGCTTCTTGTATTTGTATTGGTTTGTCTTTTTTTTAGTTTGGGGAAGTTTTCATCTATTATTCTGTTGAAGATCTGATCAATACCATTCTCTTGTGATTCTTCTCCTTCCTCTATTCCTATGATGTGGAGCTTTGATCTTTTCATAGTGTCCCACAGGTCCTGGTTGTTCCACTTTTGTGTATTTTTAAATTTTTCATAATATTTCCTTGAGGTTTTTAGTTGTTCTGTGTTATCTTCCAGGTCTGATATTCTTTGTTCTGCTTCCTCCATTCTGCTTCTGAGGCTTTTTCCATTCCTTTCCTCTTGATTGGATGAGTATTTGATTTCCTTTTTCATTTCCTCTTCTGATTCCTTTAGTATTTCTACTTTTTTTAAATTTTATTTATTTTATATGTGTATGAATGTACTGTCTGCATGTAGGTTTGTACACCCGTGTTGTGCAATGCTGCGGAGGTCAGAAGAGGGTCTCGGATTCCCATGGAACTGGAGTTCTCCTGGAATTGGTGTTACAGATGGTTCTTAGCCACCATCTGGGTGCTGGGGATCGAACCCGGTTCCTCTGCAAGAGCAGTCATTGCTCTTAACTGCAAGGCTATCTCTTCAGCCCCATATTTCTACTTCTTTTTGGAGCTTCTCAATCTCTTCCTGTAGCTCTTTGCTTCACTAGTTGGTTTCCTTATTTTTTTCAAGCAAGGGATCTTTTCAGTGTTTCCAGTTCCTTCCGGAGTTTGTCATTCTATCTCTCTAGGTCCTTGTTGAGTTCTTCATTCTCTTTTCTTGGTTCTTTGATTTGTTCTTTATAATCTTGTAGTTCTTTAAATATGTTCCCAATTGTGTTTCTGATATCTGTGCCCTGGGCCATCCCCAGGGGGATCTCACTGTAGGAATCCTCTGTAGGGTTAGTAGAGCTTGGAGCGGGATTATCCTGCCCCTTTCCCCTGCTGTCTCTTCTTTGTGTTCCTGGCATATGGGCTTCTCCTTTGCCTGTATTCCAATATGAGTCCTAAATGTCTCTTCACTGTGTTGAAAGCTTGCTCTGCTTGCCTCCTTCAGATGCCTTCATAATCCCAGTTGCAGGGAGGGGCTGTGGGCAGTCTCTTTAGCCCATGCCCCAGCACCTGTACTTGCCTCAGCTGGTCTCAGGAAATCTCAGATCTCAAGAGTCACACTACCCTAAGTTTTATACCAGCTGGGAGGATAACTCTGCCCCCACAGCCACAAAAGCCAATTAAGCCAAGGACAACTGGATTAATGGATTAACTATATTAAATCAATCAACAGTCAGCCTTCCTGAAGCACACAGCTGCTGCCTACCTACCTGCGGTTACCTCAGCTGGTCTTGGGAGAGCTCAGATCTCAAGAGTCACACAACCTTACCTTTTATACCAGGTGGGAGGATAACTCTGCCCCCACAGCCACAAGAGCCAATTAAGCCAAAGACAACTGGATTAACAGATTAACTATATTAAATCAATCAACAATCAGTTTTGCTGAAGCACCCAGCTGCTGCCTGCCTACCTACCTGTGCTTGTTTCAGCTGGTCTCTGGAGATCTCAGCTGTACTTTTCACTCAGGGTTGTGTTAGCTATTCAGGGTCTTTTGTTTCAGACAGCAGCTGCACAGGAAGTAAGGTCAACAATTGACAAATGGGATCTCATAAAACTCAAAAGCTTCTTTACAGCAAAAGAAACAATCAAGGAGGTGAAGAGACAACCCACAGAGTGAGAGGAAATCTTTACCAGTGTTACATATGACAGAGCATTAATATCAAGAATATATAAACTACTCAAAGAACAAAGAAGAAGACAAATGACCTACTCTGGATTAAAGACAAATGACCTACTATGGATTAAAGAGCTGAACAGAGTCTTCACAAGTAAGGAATTAAAGATGGCTGAGAAACATCTTAAAAAGTGTTCAAAAAAAAAAAAAAACAAAACTCAAGAGCATCTTATACATAATATTTACCTTCTTGTTATCATTTGGAAAACATTTAGATCAAAATAATTTTCAAGCTAGTTGTGATACATTTCTTGACAAGATATCCATTATTATATAGGTATTTGTGTTGCTTTGTATGTGACAAACAAAGGTGTCTTTTACCTTATCACTGATTATGACTTGATAAATTTGCATAGGGACCTTGCATGTAAACCAATGTCTGTGGAATAAATTAAAGAGGTTTTGCAAATTTGGGGAGCTTATAACAATTACTTGAGATTCATATTTTAAAATATTACATTAATCATAATGTTAAAACAAGTCATGGGAAGTCTTCATAACAAGAAAATATTTAACCCCAAACAGTCAAAGTTAAGGTGTCTGTGTATAGGTANGCTCCTTTCAGCTTTTCATTTACCAGTTCCATCCACTTGAGGACAATATCAGGTCTTGTTAGGCCAGTCTTCCCTTTTTGAAGCATGAGCAGACTTTTCCTCTTTATAGACTAGACACTGGCTGAAGTCCAACTAGTGGATCTCCAAGACCATCCTGAACAGGAAAACTGGTGACCCACATTTGCAGGACATTTCAAGAGATGCCCCCATGCACAGTCCCCTAATACTTACTTGACCTCTAAGGGCAAGAAACAAATTTATCCCTTAGGTCCCTCGGCCAAATTGGTATGGGCGTTAATTATGTTCATTAAGCACCCAGAAAGCATAAGTTACACCAGCCTGGTATATCTTCTGAAAACAAACTGTATGCTAGTTCCATTTCATATTTCTTGTTTTGCATTTTTCCATTTTAATTTTATATTACTCTAAAAGATGCATACATACCCACTATCATATATGATGTTGGGCATTTTAATCATATACAGGAAGCTTTAAGGTACTGCCATGAGACTTAAGAATATGTCCTGAGATACTTGCCCCTAGTTATAATTTATAAAATATTCAATATTTATTCATATATATATAGAGAGAGAAAGAGAGAGAGAGAGAGAGAGAGAGAGAGAGAGAGAGAGAGATGGAACAATTATTTTGTATATGCCACTATAAAGTATAAGCTTTGAAATGTACTGCAGGTCTTGGGGTAGGTTCTAGATGACCAAATATCTCCAGATATTCAGAGATGTTTTACATGTGTTTGGCAAAAAGCCTGTCTGTTTACTCCAAAGACGTTTTACCTAGTGGTCAAAATGTCTTACATATAAAGCATAACTAAATACCAAAATGAATAGCTCACTGGAGCAGAAATAATCATTCCTTTGAATTAAATACTATCCTTAAGAATCAAGAACCCTATTGTGATTTAACAAACTTAGTATACATGGGCATTTATTTATCAGTGAGTAGGTTATCAAAAACCTTGCCCCAAGTTTCAAAGGAGTAAAGTAAGTAGGAAGTGTAACAAGTAAGCTGTTGTCTTTCAAGTATTTTGAATTACAACATTAAGGCACTTACCTGTGCTCTTTTTTTTAATGTAGACACTTGGAGATATAAATTTCCCTCTTAGGACTGGTTTTAAAGTGTCACAGAGGTTTTGTTGTGTTGCATTGTCATTTTTGTTTAATTTCAGGAATGCCTTTATTTCTTTCTTAATTTCGCCCTTGACCCATTCATTGTTTAGGAGTGTGTTGTTTAATCCCCATGAGTATTTATTAGGGATACTTTTGGTGTTAATATTAAGCTGTATTGCATTATGGTCTGATAGAATACATAGAATTATTTCTCTTTTTTGTATTTTTTGAGATTTGTTCTATGTCCCAGTATTTGGTTGATTTTGGAGACGCTCCCATGGGGTGTTTGAGTGGAATACTCTTTGCTGTTTGAGTGGAATACTCTTTGCTGTTTGAGTGGAATACTCTTTGGTGTTTGCGTGGAATACTCAGTAGATGTTTGCTAGGTCCCTTTGGTGTATTGTATTGTTCAGTTCAGATGTCTCTGTTTATTTTTTGCCCAGTTGACCTATCTAATGGACACGGTGGGGTATTGAAGTCCCCCACTACTAGTGTGCTAAAGTCAATCTGTACCTTAAAGTCCTGTAAGATTGTGTTTATGAAGTTTGGTGCACCTGAGTTTGGCACGTATAAATTAATAACTGTGATATCTTCTTGTTTAATTGTTCCTTTGATAAGAATGGAATGGCCATCTTCGTCTCTTCTGATTTGTTTTAGTTTGAAGTCTATTTTATCTAATATTATAATAGTGACTCCTGCTTGTTTCTTAGTGTCATTTGCTTGTATTATTTTTTCCATCCTGTTACCTTGAGATAAATTCTACCAGTCTATGTCTCTTAATTGGAGAATTCAGTCCACTGATATTTAGTTATTATTGAGAGATTTTATATTACTTTTGATCATTTTGGTTTCTGATCCATTCTTGCCCTAGGTTTTTATTTCCATAATAGTAGTTTCATTTAATTTCTGTTCCCGGTTCATTATAGTCATTCCTACCCTCTGCTCATTGTATTGCTTCAAATATTCTCTGAAGGGATGGCTTTCTGGAAAGAATTGCTTGTGCTTTGTCAGTATGACTAAAAAGGTATCACTGGATAACCTGTCAACCCATGAAGGGAAACAGCCTGAACAGCCTAGAGTCCAAAATGACAACTCCAAACAAAGTAGACTGTTTTCTTCTCACCCACTTGTGCCCCTTTCCCAAAGCCCAAGGAACAAATTGCAGAAGAGGAGGTGTGGTAGAATGTAAGGGCTGTGGAGAGATAGGGGTGAATCATGAGACTACAGCAATATAGTCTGGACTCCTAATTGATCAACATGCCTGTACATACAAGCTTCTCCAACCGGACTATGGGAACCTTGGGTTGTTCAAAATTTGGACATAGATACTTGCAAAATGCACCAATTACCTAATTGTATGGCAAAGTGAGTAACATCAATGTTATCTGAAAACAACTGTGTTATTATATTGTAGAATCCCTTAAAAATAAACAAATAATAAAAAAAGAAATAAAAGAAAATAAAGAATTCTTTCAGCTAATTTATTTCATGAAAAATTTTCCTTTCTCCTTTAATTATAGTAGACATTTTTGCTGGATAAAAAATTCTGAGTTGATATCCATAGTCATTTAGAACTGGGAATACTTTAGACCAAGCTCTTTGGCTTTCATTGCTTGCAATGAAATATCAGCTGTAATTCTGATAAGTGACAGAGGAAGAACTGGGAAAGAAAGATAAATAATATTAAGGTAGTCTAAAAAGCCATGGGAAAGTGTGATATGCATTATATAGGTATACATGCATATATGAGTGCATGTGTATACTTAAAGATAATATGACAAAAAGTCCAATGCTAAGCAGGGGAAATCTCCCACTGAGTTGCTGGCTAGGGTAATCAAAAAGACACTCCCCAAATGTTATTGCTATATTATTGGTTTCATTCCAGAACTTGAAACTAAGATAGTATGTCTGAAGATACAACACACCTAGGGCACATGACTTAGAGTAATCGAGCTAGAACAGACCCGGAAGCTTCTTCCCTGACTAACAATATTAGAGGTTATGCAAGCTGCCAGAGACAAAAAACAAAACAAAACAAAACAAAAAAACCCAAACAAAACAAAACAAAAAACCAAAAAGAACAGTGGTCTACCCAGCTGAATAGCCTGTGAGCCACAACAATTAGTGGCCCAGCAAAATATCTCTATCATCCAATAGTGGCATTTTTATCTGAGTGTAATCAGCAGCTGTTTAGTTGGATTAAAGCCCACCAACAGGAGGGAATCCAAGCCTGGTACTGCAAACATAGCCAAGAATACATGCTTGGAAAGATTATAGACCCTAGAGAAGAACCTGCTTCCTCCACTTTCCTAAACCAATGTAATAGTTCCCTTTATTCTAAATATGTATCCTTGTATTCTCAGACAAGTGAAACTCTCACCACTCATCAAAGAAGTGTCTTTTTTCAGGGATTGGAGGGATAGCCTAGCGGTTAAGAGCACCAACTGCTCTTGCAGAGGACCTGGGTTCAATCCCCAGCACCCACATGGTGGCTGAGAACCGTCTGTAACTCCAATTCCAGGAGAACTGCAGTTCCAAGGGAATCCGACACCCTCTTCTGACCTTCGAGGCATTGCACAACATGGGTGCACAGACCTACACGCAGATAGTACATTCATACACATAAATAATAAATAAATAAAATTTAAAAAAGAAGTGTCTTTTTTCAACCCTGGAAAATATTTCAAAGTTTCAAACAATAAGCAACTTTGTTGTTTTTAACCTCCCATTTGATATATCTACAATGCAACTTCTACTTGGAAAGCATAGAGAACATCTCAGATGAGGGAAGAAAAAAAAGTATAAGAACCAGAGGAACAGGATTCTTACTGCTAGATAATTCATTCTAAACATGATAGTGAAAGAGCACCCATTAAATCTCCACAATACAGTAGCCCAACAAGTCTTGTCATAAAAACACCATTTGTCGTGCTAATGTGGATGAGGAAAATTTCACAAGTCCCCATCTCCAGATGAAGAGCTACAGACAAATGATGGCTGTTGAGGCAAGATGAATCAGCTTTCAGAAAGACATGATTTGTGATAGATTATCTAATTCCAAGTGGTCTGCCCTAAATACATGTACACAGGAGCACCAAAATTGACTCAGTTATTAATATAATATAATATTACATAATGATAATAATAAAAGAAAGGGGCAATAAATCGAGAGTGAGTGGGAGGTAGAGGAGTTTGATGTGGAGTTGACAGTTGGAACTGATGTAAATACAATACTCATGGATAAGAGTCTCAAAAAAAAACAATTTTAAAATAGAATAGAGGACATGACATGAGAAGGGTAGAGAGGTGGGGACATGCCCGAGAGGAAGGAGATGGCAAGGTGTTCCAAGAGAATGCAGTCAAAATACACTATATGAAAAAAACTCACGAGAAATTTTAAACTCCAAAAACATTTCTTCAAAGAAATTGGAAAAAAAATATTAAAAATTTTACAGAGCCCAATATAAAGCAAACATTATATATATATATATATATATATATATATAAAATCACTGTAATTTCTAGTAAATTGAATATAACAAGAGGGATCGTGTTACCTGATGCAAAATCTATTATAAATATATAGAAATTCGAAAACAGAATTGGAGATAAACCAATGTTATTTATATTTATGCAAATTATCAGAATTCTCCTTTTTGAAATCCATAGCATTCAACAAGGTATATAATATGTGGGGCATGAATAAATCTCAATTAATTTGAAAGGATGTTTTCTGTCCTCCCTGGAAATTACAGGACATGCATGCATTTAAATACATGCAGACAAAACAGGCATACACATAAAATTTAAAAAGCAAATCTAAAAATGGAAAAAAATACATCAGCCATTTAGTCAAGATCCCCTGCCTATTTGAACATCCTTATCACATGTCAGGGCATTATATTCCCAACATGGTTCATCTAATGGCCATAAAACATTTTTCAGTCCATAGTATTTCTTATAAGTAGGAATGTAATTTTATTATTTTGTGGTTATGTAAAGAGAGTTAAAAATTAAGATTACAATGGGCACTTGCTTACTATTTGTTGCTTAACTGGATAACATTAACCTTCACTAATTTTTAATGCCAAGGTGATATAAAATATATTTAAGTTTTCTGCCTGTTTTTTTTAAACAAGGATGCAATGTTTTATATCAGTCATATTTTTGCTTTTTAATTTCTTAAAGATTTTTTATTGCAATAAATTCAATGCTAGATATCCATTTAAGAATATATATTTTGTTTGTGGTAATATTCATTTTGCAACAATCTCATATACGCATATTTTATTCAGTGTCTAATTCTCATGTAATAGAAACTAATATACATATATAAATATATATAAACATTTTGATTATATATCCTTTCCTTCATTGAATTCCTCACACTGGAAACATATCAATAGTTACAAATCTTACCTATTATACACAAGTTTTAAGGGAATTAATAAGACTAGGAATTTCTTTACCTGTACAAGTTTAAATCCAAGTATATACTTCTTATTTAAAGTGTCATTCAAAAAAGAAAAAAAAAAAGAGAGAGAGAGAGAGAGAGAGAAAAGCTGGGCGTGGTGTCACACGCCTTTAATCCTAGCACTTGGGAGGCAGAAGCAGGTGGATCTTTGTGAGTTCAAGGCCAGCCTGATCTACAGAGTGAGTTCCAGGACAGCTGGGGCTACAGGGAGACCCTGTCTCAAAAAAGACAAAAAATAATAATAAAGTGTCATTGATACTACATAATGTGCCTATATTTGATTTGTGGATTAAAAAAAGACTATAATATTTCACTGTCATATACAAGGATTTTTAATTATTCATTTTTATTGACTTTTGTGTATTCATACATAGCATCTCAATCAGCCTCAATCACCTACACCCCTTCTCCCACAGACCCCCTCTAGAGTTAATAGTGTTAGGGCCTATTGTGCCAAATGAATCTCCCTGGCCCTTCTATTGTGCAAGTTCATCCATGAATTTTTCCCATCTAAAGACATCCCCATGAGATGTCCAACATAATTATTTCCATAGTTCTTGTTTTGCTCAGAACATTGAACAAGCCAGTACACTCATGGGACTTCTTCAGTTGGAGAACATGTATCTGACTTATGGAAAGGACTTTATTTCGGTATCTACTGTCTCCACCAATCATATATATCTTCACCAATACATATCAGGATGGAAGTTTGAAAGAAACAGAAGCATGATCTAGGAGGGGAAATAATGTGTTGGGTAAGTAACCTCATCTTTCTGACTCGCTTCTCTAACATAATTCTTAAGACTTTTCTATCATGTTTCACAGAGTCCTCTATGCCTGAGATTATGAATGGATTCTTTATCTTCTAACATTTTCAGAAGACAGTTCATAGCTTTGTACCAGGTTTCCTATCTCAAATGGAATTTCTGTAATTTATCAAGAACCACACATCCAAAAGTACTGTCTCAGATTACAGGGGGCTTTGCCTCTAAACTATAGTATCAGCTCACAACTAGCATTGTCCATAAGGTCTTTATTATTATAAATGCCTTTTCAATGAGAAAACTTCAAGTTTGTAAGATATCACTCATTATAAATATTAAATTAAAAATTGTAAGTCTGAAAATGTTATAAAATTTGGTTAATATAGAAACAAGTTTGGGGCTGGAATAATGAGTCAGTGGTTAAGACTGTTAACACTGACTGTTCTTGCAGAGGACCTGGGTTCGGCTCCCAGCACCCATATAGTGGCTAGCAACCTTCCCTATCTCCAGCTCCAAAGGATCCTACAACCTCTTCTGACCTCTGTGGGCATTGCACAACATGGGTGCATATATATAATATATACTAATATAATATATATATAAATATATATATACAACCTACACATAAAGTAAAAAATAATAAAATTAAAATATTAAAAGATTAAATAAGATTGAAAAAATCCATACCCTGATTTAAAAAAAGTAGCCTCACTTCCTCCTGGCGTGATCATGTGCACTGCCTCCAAGTACCTTCGATGCACGGCAGTTTACATCAACACAGTGATTCGAACTCCTGCATATCCTTTCAAAAATACAAATATTATATGCGACACATGTTTGTACATTCATGCATAACATATATTTAAGAAGAATGATAATTCTATTTGAATAGAATAAAAAAAGAATGAATACTTTTATTATTAAAAACCACATAAATACGTTGTTTAACATATAATATAATATTATATATATATATATATATGCAAATTAAAAGTCCTCTTTGGACAGGTTTGGATATGGAATAGAAACACATTTATTCTATTTCAGATGCTCAACAAGTAATGGATGAAGTTGCAGTTAAATATAGCTGAAAATGTGTATTTAGTCTTTTAATTCTGCCCACTACTGTCAATATGATAATCTGATTAGTTCAACAAATTTTTCTTTCTTTATTATATTTTTTTTGAGACAGGGTCTCTCTAAGCCCCAGCTGTCCTGGAACTTGTTATGTAGATCAAACTAGCTTTGAACTCACAGAGATCCACCAGCCTCTGCCTCCCAAGTGCTGGGTTGGAAGTTATGCACCACCAACCCCAACTTCAACAATATTTTAATAAGAGAAAAAAATGATATTATAAGGATGCCCTGATATCTCATTGTTCATTTATGTCCTCTGTATGTGCATAGCAATCTTTCAGCAAATTACTGTCTCATACCCATTTACCATCCTGCTTGGCCTTTTACTGTCATTTACATAAGTTTTTCACATAATTAAAAAATTTATTTTTGAAAATTTACTCTGGAAAAATTATCTTTGGTAAAAACTAATATTTCAGAAATGTTCAACTTATTCAAATTTTGTGAGGGATATAATTCTACTAATATTAACATATTTTCTTTGAGAATTAAGTCTATGTTAGAAATTATATTCTTGTAGATATAACATAATAAATCTATATATAATCTGAATATATAATCTCAATTTTTATCTTATCGATATGAAAGCTATGACTATTACTATGTATCTCCTTTTCTATAAATAATCCATGTGTTACTTGACCCAGAATTTTCCTTATATCTGAGATGGGATTTGTGAGTCTTTAGTATGGATTCAGTAGGCAAGAAACAATAGATGTGATTAAGTAATGGATTTTACTTGTCTTGCTATTATGGTCATTCTAAGGTATAAAAGAAAGTGAGACAAAGAAAACATTGTCAATAATGAGCTGACATATGCAGAAAGATATTTGTTTTTCTATCACTGAGCTTCTATCAAACTAAGTTGACAATCAATTTAGAGATCAAGATCAGCTATAAAATTACAATTAGAGATGCATAATAATTTTCCCCAAATTTAAAATTTCATATTCTCTCAGCAGCTAAAATCTAAGGTGTGCTATGCAAACATACACACATACAAGCAACATATTCTCATATAAAAATACATAGATTATGAAGATCAATACATAGATGATAAATATAAATTAGACAACAGCTATAACTTTGATGATATGTAAACTATGATATTCAAAAGATTAAGAATTTTGAAGCATCTATTGAAGATAAATATTTTCTACTCATAAGTCTAAGTTACATGGAGCTTTATTAGTCTGTCAAATCAGAATGTAAATATGAGCTTCTTTCCTCTTTTTTTTTTTGGTCTTTTCGAGACAGGGTTTCCTGGTATCCTCAGCTGTCCTGGAACTCACTTCTGTAGACCAGGCTGGCCTTGAACTCTGCCTCCCAAGTGCTAGGATTAAAGGCATGTTTCACCATGCCCGGCTTCTTTCCTCTTTTATTAATTCATTTTTACATGATTGAATATAATTTCTCTAAATCACTTAAATTAATGAATTCTACTTCTCATGATTTTAAGAGATGATATACTATTTTCCAAGGTAGCTACTATATGATTTTCTATAGTTTCTCTCAAAAGTGTCCTGAAATTGTATTTAGAAGATTGAATTATAATTATAGTTATAGTTTTATGATATCGTATGAGAGGGTTCATTGAGGGGCAAATTAATCATTATACATAGGAGAAAATGGTAAGATATATCATGTGAATTGTGTTGAAATTCAAAGTCAACTCATGAACATCCTTTCCAGTTTACACCCTAAAGTTGTTACACTATATTGGTGTTGGTGCCCCACTCAGGAGTTTTTAGTATCCTCCAAGGAAGAAGCTAGGTTCCCACCGAAAGAAGTTAATTTTTAACTCTTTATTTACTGCATGATTTCCATATGTCCTATTGGTGAGAGCACATTTGTAACAATTCTTTTTCATAGCAATCTTATCGTGTACTATTTTCCTTGGAGAATTAATATTAGTTTCTTTTCAGAACAAAATGTCACTTAGATTTGGCCAAGACAACCCTTGCAATTAGAGCTTTCAATTTAAGACATAGAATTTAAATGTCACTTTAAATTATATTCTGAAAGTTTCACTTTTCTCTCCACACCTATTAATCCGCCATTCTCTCAGTTATGTCAGTTGAAACACATAACAAAATGGATGACTGGAATCAGTCTGCAGTGTCAGAATTTGTGCTTCTGGGACTTGGCCACTCACAGAATAACCAGGTTGTACTCTTCATGATATTTCTGATTGTTTATGTTACTACTGTAATTGGAAATATGGTCATCATGATTTTAGTCATCACTGATTCACATCTCCACTCCCCCATGTACTTCTTCTTAGCCAACCTGTCCTTTGTTGATATGTGGCTTTCCTCAGTCACCACTCCCAAGATGATCAAAGACTTTCTCACAGAGAACAAAGACATTTCCTTTGGAGGCTGCATGTGCCAGATCCTCTTTGTGCATTTTGTTGGAGGGGGAGAGATGGTGCTGCTGGTGGTAATGGCCTATGATCGTTATGTGGCCATCTGTCAACCACTCCACTATTCTACCATTATGAGCCTGCAAAGGTGCATGGGCCTGGTGCTGACATCCTGGGTAGCTGGCTTTGTACATTCTATAGCCCAACTAGTACCAATTATGCAGCTGCCTTTCTGTGGCCCCAGGGAAATAGACAGCTTCTTCTGTGATATTCCTCTGGTAATCAAGCTGGCCTGCATGGATACCTATAATTTGGATGTTTTTATAAATATTGACTGTGGAGCTATTGCAGTGACTTGCTTTGTTCTGTTATTGATGTCTTATACATATATGATCCACACCATCCGTCGAAGCTCTAAAGCTGGTGCATCCAAGGCCCTGTCCACCTGCTCTGCCCACATCACAGTGGTGATGATCTATTTTGTGCCCTGCATCATCATCTATGTGTGGCCACTCAACATCACGTGGCTGGACAAGTTTCTTGCTGTGTTCTACTGTGTTTTTGCACCTTTGCTAAATCCAGCTATTTATACACTGAGAAATAAAGAGATGAAAAATGCTGTGGAAAGATTCAGAAGCTATTATGTGAGTCCCAAGGGAAATGATTAATGTTCAGAAACCTGCTTGTGAGTACTTCAAGTCCACAATACACTTTCATTTAAAAAGTAGGTTGAAATATGAGACATTAGCTTAGATCCCATTTTGTCCAGTCCCCATATTTATTTATTTATTTTATTTTATTTATTTATTTATTTTTTATTTCTGTATGTGGATCAATGTACTGTCTGCATGCAGGTCTGTGCACCTGTGTCGTGCAATGCCGCGGAGGTCAGAAGAGGGTCTCGGGTTCCCCTGGAGCTGGAGTTCTCCTGGAATTGGAGTTTCAGGCGGTTCTCGGCCGCCATGTGGGTGCTGGGGATCGAACTCGGGTCCTCTGTAAGAGCGGTCAGCGCTCTTAACCGCTAGGCCATCTCTCCAGCCCTGCCCCCATATTTATTTTTATATAACACAAGAAGCGATATTTGCTTTAAAATCAGCAGAAAAACTTGAAGTGCACAATTAAAATCCACTGATTTTTCATCTTTTCTTATGGGGAAATTACCTAACCATGTATTTCTACATATTAATAATATAGTGTAGAATATAAAATTTGTTCAAAAAATACATCCTTCCTGATTGATAATACCTTAAGTAATTCAACTGGAATATTCTAATTCCATTTACAAACACAGTATTCCGTACTCTCACACTTCCTTCAGAACTGTTGTTCCTCAACTTTTGCCATGTCAACTACATCCTAGAAAAATGTATTCTCCCTTAACTCAGATTTCCTCAGAATGATACTAGGGATTTAATTATCAATGAAGACACTCTTAATGTCAAAACCTGTGTAAGGAAAAAGGTGGATGATGTTTGGATTTCATCAACTAATTTGACATAATATAAAATTATAACATAAACTAAGTAAATTAAAACAATCTTATATATCTCTTAGTTACTTCAGTTTCAAGCATTGCAGTTTATTCATTAAATTAGTTATTAACATTTATGGACAGTCCTAAAATATAATCTGACAGAGGTTCATAACCATGTTGTAACTACTTAATTCTTGAAATTTCAGTGCTCTATACAGTGGATGATACATAATAGACAGTTATGAAATAGCTTAGAATCAATGCACTCCAATGTTTCATCTTAATGTTAGTAAGATTTATTAATGAAGGAATAATTAGATATTTTAATTAAAATATTTAAAATTATCATCTATATATGATAATTATATTTCTCTAAGAATTATAGTTTATATAATAAGGTGCAATGAATTAATAAAAACCAATGAAGTCATAAAGCATAGCATTTTTCTTTTTTAGTGTGCTTTATTTTTTTTTTTAATTTTATTTATTTTTGTATGTGTATGAATGTACTGTCTGCATGCAAGTCTGTGCACCCGTGTCGTGCAACGCCGCGGAGGTCAGAAGAGGGTCTCAGATTCCCTGGAAGGGATAGTTCTCCTGGAATTGGAGTTCAGACGGTCTCAGCCGGCCATGTGGTGCGGGGGATCAAACCCGGGTCCTCTGCAAGAGCGGTCGGCGCTCTTAACCTCTGGGCCATCTCTCCAGCCCCAGTGTGCTTTATTTTTTAGTTTGACAATAAAATATTCAAAATGTTCAAGAATGCATTTCCTATCTTAGTCTTCCTGTTTTATAGCATCAGCATATATAAATATTACTACTTTAATTAGTTTTAATTGTGAATATTTGTAGATGCTTTCGATGTATAGCCATATGAATTTTCCATGAGATCACACTGATTTCTAATTCTGTGTTTAAAGGATTATAATAGATTTTAATTTTATCTAGTTCATTCTATATACAGCAAAATGCAATAAAACAATATTTTTAAAAAAAAAAAAAAAAAAAAAAGAATACACAAATATTAAAAAAAAAAAAAAAAAAAAAAAAAAAATTAAAAAAAATTAGGAGCTGGACACCTGTCTGGGACCCTGATGCCTCTTCCATTATCACTTTTTTTTCAAGACACTCCCAAAGGGTATCACCTTCTCTGCTCTGTTAACATCCTTGTGAGCTTTCCCAGACCCACCTTGATTAATCGGATCTCTCAAATCTCACAAGAGAAAATTCTTTATTACAGCAGAGTGGATTATCACAGAAGCAACACAACTGGCCAACATGGCAGAGAAGAGGCTGCACAATGCTTATCTTCATATTGGACACTTATATCAAACTTCTGCCTCCCAAGGCTCTAGGAACATTGCAGAAGAAGGGTAGAAGATTGAAAGGGGCAAGAGAAGTTGATTGACCACAAAGAACCAGAGGTTACGCACAAACTGCCAGTTGTGGCATATTACATGAAACTCACTCAATGGTGAGCAGCATGCACAAATCTCCTGTAAGCTCAAGCCAGACAAAATCCCAGCAAAGCATGGGGAAGTGGGGTTAAGAAAGAGGAGCTAAATGTCCTTTGAGTGTTGAGACTCTGGTAGGTTAAACCAAAAGCTCTTCCAGAATGTACCCACACTGAATGGCATTGGGAGACAAAACAAAACCTGAAATATAATATTTATATATTATATATTAATATAATATATATATATTATATATATTATTTATTTATAGATATATATATATATATATTTCGTCGGGGATTAGTAAGGGAGTACAGGCAGTTATGGGATTGGATTTAAGTATGATTAAAATACATTGTATGAAATCATCAAAAATTGAATAAAAATTTAAAAAAGACATACTAAATTCTGGTCCGCATCCTGATGGAGATCCTGTGGTTGCTGCATGTGGCCTGAAGACACAGGTAGGTACTGTATACCTCTTCTTCCTATCTTATCTCCACTCAGAAATCCACAAAGTCCTACCTTCTTCCTCCCTGTGTCTCTTCCCTATGTCTCCTGATTGTTCTCCAAACCCTCTTCTGTTTCCCATCTTAGAAACCACACCTCCTTCTCCTGACCCCTCAACAGTAGGGACTCTCCCAAACCATGTTTATTGTTCTTTTGGAAACCCATGGCACCTCTTCTCCAGGCCCTTTCTCCAACATTTCACAGTGCTTTTGTTTGTATGTCCTTAGGTAACAGGAGGGAAACACAGATTGCTCTAATTATGTCTCTCTAAGTTGCTCTGGGAAACCCATTCCCCACACTTGACATGAAATTCTAAAATTATTAAAGGAAAAAGAAAGAAGTACAGTGCAGGGAATAACTAATAATTGACAAATAGGATCTCATCAAACTAAAACTCTTCTGTAAAATGAAAGAAAATGTAAAAGTAGTAAATATATAGCCCAGAAATTGGGAGACTATCTTGGCCAAATGATCTTCCAACAAAAGATTACTATATATGATAGACTAAAAACTCAAAAGCCAAACAGAAGTAAAAATAAATGTCCCAATTAAAAATGGGCTATGGAACCGAGCAGAAAATTCTCAAGACAGAAGTCAATGGTTCACTTTCAGACAAGGCTCCTAGCCTTTGTTTTGTGTGTTTCAATGTACATGTGGAAACCAGGAAACGAGAACTGGGCCATTGGGGGCAGATACATTCATGGGTGAGGGGTAGTAGAATAGAAGTAAAAGGTAAGTAGAGGAGGGGATACTGTAGAAATGTTTAAACAGAGAGTGGGATGAGAGGACAGAAAAGCAAAGACAGGGGGTCAGCTAAAATGAAGGCTGCATGAAAATATAATTCGCTGTTGCCCACATTTGCTTTACATAAAATCTGTAGAGCAAGAACTTTGGGATTGACACATACAAATGTTCTCTATAATTTCTCTGTTGTACAGTATCACCTTGTAGCATTCTCTTTAAGATGATTTAACGTAAAAATTAAGTTTGCTTCCCAAGTTAATCATATATAGTCACCCAAAACAACATGGGTGAATTTGATGAAATCTGTGCCTTGACTCCACCCTATAGTCATGTATAATACAACTATCTTCTGGAGACTCATACACTAAAAAAAAGGGGGGGGGGATACAGAAAGACATGAAACCTTTTCATCAAACCCTTGCAATTCAAATCTTAAAACTAACTATGGGAAAAGATTTGTTTGTTCCAACAGGACAAAACGTCACCAACTTAACGGCTGAGAAAGAAAAGATACAGGTTTGCATTGAGTAGGATGTACCAAAAAGTGGCAACGGAAAGGCTGACCCGTCTGAACATTCAAAGGAAGAAAAGCCTCAGATTGCCATAAACATCGAACCCCTCTGTGGATCCTACATGTAACAACTAGTTATAATGAGTCCTAATGAAACTTACCTTCTAGGTGCCACAAAGGTTCTGATATGAGAGACTTCCTTGCCTTCCCACCCATAGAACAAGGAGAAATATGACAATGATGAGGTCGCTCCCCAACTGTAAATTGGAGACAACTATTGTAGAGGTAATCTCATAAAACCGGTAAAACTGCTTTCTTTAATTGACTACTAGACATGGGAACTGTGGAAGGGATTACTCTCTGTTCAGAACCAAATATAATACTGAAGTCCTAGGGCTATGCACTCAGGCAAAATATATTAATACAGGAGCTCTGACATCAGCAATGGATTGTTCTACCAGGTGGATGTTGGCCAGGGGATCCAAGGCCCCACAAAAGGTAAGGGCTCCTTGCCTCTAAGTTGGGATACCTACAGGAGGAGAGGCAATAAGACCCTGCTGCCGAAGACCTGACGTTAACATGGGAGGGATGTATTGAGACCACACATGCAAGTGTACAGATGGCCTCTGGAATGCCAGAGAGTGTTACCAAAGGCCACTAAACCAATAAAGCAAATATGGGTCTCCCTGAGTCAAGCAAGACTCCACCGTCAGCACCAGCTACACCTCACCTGCCTGGAAATACTGTGCAGCAGAGGCAGCCATGTGCCTGTATATCCCAAATCTAATTGGCTATTGGCTCTCCCCTTGGAGAAATAACCCATGGCTGATGCCACAAGCTTACATCCTCTACAGGTTAGGAGATGTTATAAGCCACAGTAAGACCCTGTCATATTTAACAAGGGGGAAAATTGTAATTCATGGATTAACATATCCAAACATGTGTCTATGCTAAAGTAACCTACCATAACTATTAGTGCTGCTTAAATACCTATATATCTAATTGCTTGTTCTTCATTAGTAGGATCGAAAGGTTATTCCTGGACAAACTGTCAGCCCATGAAAGGAAACAGCCAGAATTGACCAGAGTCCAAGTCAACAGCTCCAGAGAGAGTGGACTGTTTTACCTCTCATCCACCTGTGCCCCTTTTCTAAGCCTAGGGAACAACCTGCGGAAGAGGGGGCGTGGTAGAATGTAAGGGCTGCGATTGGGGTGAATGGTGAAACTACAGCAATGTAGTCTGGACACTCATTTGATCAACTTGATTGAACAAACAACCTGTCACCCCCCACTGGATGGTGGGGCTGTAGGTGTTTGGGCACAACAGCCTGCAGATAGGTTTTGCATGAAGGATGCTTGTACTCATGGATTATCACTTATAGCTAAAAATGAAAAAAAAAACTGAGAGAAAGATGCAGGACAGTTATGGCAGAATGCATGATCTGGGAGGGGGGGGGGGGGGGGGGGGAGGGAAAGGGAAATAAACCTGAACTGAATTGGAAAAAATGTATGAAATGCACAAAGCATAAATAAAAACTAATTAAAAAAAAAAGAAAATTACATCCAAATTAAAAAATATAATATGAGGGGCTGGAGAGATGGCCTAGCGGTTAAGAGCACAGACTGCTCGTGCAGAGGACCCAGGTTTGATTCCCAGCACCCACACACATGGCAGCTAAGAACCGTCTTTATCTCCAGTTCCAGGGGAATCTGACACCTGCTTCTGACCTCCGCTGCATTGCACAACATGGGTGTACACCTATATGCAGACAGTACATTCATACACATAATAAAATAAAATTAAAATAATATTTTAAAAATATATATAATACGAGGAGAGAGACATGAAAAACAGGGAGGAAAAGATGGGAGGGGGTAAACGTTTAAGATAAGATAGGAACAGAGGAATGAGAGAAAGTTGGGATAAGAAGGTGAGATGACAGAAACTAAGCCTGCATGAAGATGTCATGAAATTCTGATGCACTGTAAACAAACTAAAAATATACTTTTAAAGATAATAGTTTAACAGCGGTACCATAAATAGATAATTATTTCCAAAGACATAAGATGCATTAATTGGTGGACATAGAGAAATCGTTTCAAATTGCCCAGGTGTGATGATTAACCCTGGGTGTCAATTTGACTGGACTAAGGAACAAATAAGAGAAAAAGTATCTTTGGATTGGACAACCTCAACCCGGATGGCTCACCCCAAATGTGGGCATTACCTTCTGCCAGCAGGCAGTATAAAAGGCCATGGCAAAGGGAGCTAGTCCCTTTTTTCCTGCGGCTTGCCTCTCTCTCACTGGTGAGTTTGTCTTGCTGCTGTGATCAACCCTTCAGATCCCAACGTGTACTGAGACCAGCAGATCTCCTGGAATCCACCAGGCTTTCAACACCAAATTTGGACTACTGAGACATCCAGCCTTTCAGACTGAGCAGTTCCTTGTATTCTCAGCTTCTCCAGTGTGGCATGGCTATTGTTGGACTCCTTGAGCTCTGTCACGTGAGCAAATCAATAAATTGTATATAGCTATATATTCATCCTGTTGATTCTGTTTCTTCAGAGAACCCTAGCTAATACACCAGGAAACTCTCCTTATTGGTCAGCTGTCATTGGACTGGAAGGTGTCTGGCAGCCTATTGGAATAGAAAAGACATCAACCATCTTAGCAAAGGGGGGGGGGGACATTCATGCTGCAATGCTGACCTGAAAGGCAAGATGTACCTACTGGGCAACAGTGGCGTGACTGCAGTGGAGGTGAGCAAGCACTTTCTGATTGGATTTGAGGCCTGCTCCACAGGAAGAATTCCTATGCTTGTCAACAGAAACCTGGTAAAAACCTATGTCTGAGAGGTCACAGGCTTTAGGAGGGAAATGATTCATGATTTGATAGAGAGTCATGTTGTCAAACTTCCTTCTAAATAGTTGATTGTGGCCATAGATCTGTGTTGGTAGCAATCTTGGTCATAAAAGACTTATTAATGGTCAGTGTTTAACGCAGAGAATAATAACTGTGAATTCTCAGTCACAGGCAGGCCATTTCCTCTTCTCCTCTGAAGCTGAGTGACTAACTCCTAAGAGGCAGGGAAATGAATGCAGGAGCAGAGGATGGGGAGGACTGCTGTGAAATGCCCTGTCCTAGATATAAGATGGGTGTTGAACACATGAACTCACATCCGCTGTGGATGACTTCACAATATCTGCACATGATCAAGCAGCATAGAGAAAAGAAGGGTTTTGTGGCTCCATCCTTGATTAAGGAACTAGTAGAAGTTATCTGCTAGAGCAGAGTCACTATTGTTTTGCATCTTCACACTGGCAGGTTTCCCAAGTCCACGTAGACCCCATACCATAGACATCTTTAAGCACTTTCCAGAGGCAGTTGGTTATATTAAAAATATCTGACAGTGGGGCTGGAGAGATGGCCTAGCGATTAAGAGTGCCGACTGCTCTTGCAGAGGACCAGGGTTCGATACCCAGCACCCACATGGCAGCTGAGAACTGTCTGTAATTCCAGTTCCAGGGGAATCCGAGAGCCTCTTCTGACCTCCGCGGCATTGCATGACACGGGTGTACAAACCTACATGCAGGCAGTACATTCATACACATAATAAATAAAATTAAAAAACATCTGACAGCAATTCTTGGATAGCGAGAGCCAGATTTCTTTATTATTGAATTTTGTAATTTTTTTGTGATTCTAGTATGAATTTTGTAAGTTTTATACTCTATGTTTTCATCATATATAGACCCACTTCCCTCTCTGCACCATCTTATACACTCACTTCAGTTTTCATGTACTCTGTTTTTTTTTCTTAATTATATTTTAATTTCCATTTATTATTTTTTGTTTTCTTTTTATACGTTATTGAGCTTTCGTATACTTAATACAACAGTTCTTACTCAGATGTAACCCCCTCCCCCATCCTTGCTCTCCCCTGCACTCAACCAGGCCTCATGAATTCTGCCATACATGTTATGTCCCAGCCAGACAAACATTTGTATCCAGATGTCCTTCAGGGCAATTTCATCCAGTGAAATCTATTAAGTTTGTCTAAGGATCTTAAGGAAGATCTACTTCCCCTCACCCAGCAATAATCCCTCATATTTTCCTAAGAGTGTGATGCCTGGTAGGTTTATCTGATTTCAGAAAACTGAACAAAACCCAAAACATTTGGGGATCACAAATTATACTCATTGGGCCCTTAAAAATTAGAAATAGAAAGCATGAAATTGAAGAGAAACATGGTCAGTGGTGGTGGAGTTGAGGGGAGGATGATCAGTGGTGGTGGAGTTGAGGGGAGGATGGTCAGTGGTGGTGGAGTTGAGGGGAGGATGGTCAGTGGTGGTGGAGTGGAGGGGAGGATGGTCAGTGGTTGTGGATTTGAGGGGAAGATGGTCAGTGGTGGTGGTGTTGAGGGGAGGATGGTCATTGGTGGTGGAGTTGAGGGGAGGATGGTCAGTGGTGGTGGTGTTGAGGGGAGGATGGTCAGTGGTGGTGGAGTCGAGGGGAGGATGGTCAGTGGTAGTGGAGTCAAGGGGAGGATGATCAATAGGGGTGGAGTTGAGGGGATGATGTTTAATGGTGGTGGTGTTGAGGGGAGGATGGTTAGTGGTGGTGGAGTTGAGGGGAGGATGGTCAGTGGTGGTAGAGTTGAAGAGGGGATCTGAAAATTATCAAAACACATTTTATTAAATCCTCAAAGAACCAATGAAATTTTAAATAAATGAATTAAGAAAGGTAATAAAGTTATGAAAGTAATGTGTTTGATGGGTTTAGGGAAATTTGGAAAGACAGTGGGTGTTGCCTTTGATAAAGGTGCATTGTATACATATAGTTTCAAAGAATAAATTAAAATGTTAAGAATAGTTTTGGGGAACAACATATTTCAAAATCTTTATGGTCATGTACAAAAGTTGTGAATGATTTACATCATGCCCTCAGAGTGCTAGACCTGAGCAAGTGTCAACCCAGCAACCAAACCAGTTGCAGGCGGATATTTCTGATGGTTTCTACCTTAACTGTCACCACAAATCTTCCCCACAGCATTGCAATTCAAAAAATGTACTGCGTCATCAGTATTCATACATGTTTCTGTTCCTTCCTAGCATGCTGAGTATCATTAGATCTCTGTACAACCTCAGAAGGTAACCAGAATATTGAGTGAGTTCAATATATTGCCTTAATATTTGGAAAGAAAAGGATAGAAATAGACACACTTCTTATTGTCCTATACAAAGTAACTTATCAGAAAAAAAATACCCAAACTGGGGCTAGGGAGATGGCTCAGCAGTTAAGAGAACCTACATGATGGCTAAAATTTGTCTATAACTCCACTTCTGAGGGATCTGGCACCCTCTTCTATCTCTGCAGGTATTGCATAACAGGGCTGCACTTATATGCATGCAGACAATACATATAAAATAAAATTAAAATAATAAAAATAAATTATTAAAAAATACCCAGACTTTACACATTCTTAAAATAAACAATCACTGCCTGCTATGCTATTTCATTTAAAAACCAGAACTGTAGAAATAGAAACCTAGGGCTGGAGAGATAGCCTAGCGGTTAAGAGCGCCGACCGCTCTTACAGAGGACGCCGGTTCGATCCCCAGCACCCACATGGCGGCTAAGAACCGTCTGAAACTCCAATTCCAGGAGAACTCCAGTTCCAGGAGAANTGCGGAAGAGAGGGCGTGATAGAATGTAAGGGCTTCGATTGGGGTTAATGGTGAAACTACAATAATATAGACTGGACACTCATTTGATCAACTTGATTGAACATACAAGCCCCCCCTGCTGGATGGTGGGACCCATGAGCTGTGTGGGTCTGGGCACAACTGCTTGCAAATTGGTTTTACATGAAGGATGCTTGTACTCACAAATTATCACCTATTGTTAAAAAAAATGAAAACAAAACAAAACAAAAAAGCAGAGAAAGATGCAGAAAACTTATGGTAGAATGCACGATCTGCGATGGGTAGGGGTGGGGTGGGGGGGAAGGGAAGGGGATACATGCCTGAACTGAATTGGAAAATGATGTATGAAATACACAAAGCATCAATAAAAATAAATTAAAAAAAATAAAAAAAGGAGTTGCTATTTTAATATCAGACAAAATTGACTTCAAAGTAGAAGCAATTAGAAGAGACAAAGAGGGCCATTATATCCTTATCAAAGGGAAAATTAACCATGAATACCTCACAATCATGAATATATATGCACCAAACACCAGTACACTGATCTTTATAAACACAACTCTACAGGCCCTTAAGGCACAGATTAACCCCATCACACTCATAGTAGGGGACTACAATACCCCACTCAGTACTTTGGACAGATCAACCGGGCAAAGCATAAACAGAGAAACATCTGAACTGAACAATATAATACAGCAAATGGACCTCACAGACATCTTCTGAATATTCCACCCAAAGAAAGAGAATATACTTTCTACTCAGCATCCCACAGAACATTCTCCAAAATTGACCACATACTTGGACACAGAAAAAACCTTGACAAATACAAAAAAATTGAAATAATTTCATGCATTCTATCAGACCGTAGTGCAATAAAGCTCAATATCAACACCATGACAAGTCCTGCTACCTACAGGAACACATGGAGACTAAACAACACACTCCTGAATAATGAATGGGTCAAAGAGGAAATAAAGAAAGAGATAAAGGCATTCCTGGAACTAAACGACAATGACAGTACAACACAACAAAACCTATGGGACACTTAAAAAGCAGTCCTAAAAGGGAAATTTATAGCCCTGGGTGCCCACATTAAAAAAATAGAAAGGGGGCTGGAGAGATGGCCTAGCAGTTAAGAGCACTGACTGCTCTTGCAGAGGACCTGGGTTCGATCCCCAGCACCCACATAGCAGCTGAGAACCATCTGTAACTCCAATTCCACGAGAACTCCAGTTCCAGGGGAATCCGACACCCTCTTCTGACCTCCGCAGCATTGCATGACATGGGTGCACAAACCTACATGCAGACAGTACATTCATACACATAAATAAATAAATAAAAATAAAAAGAAAGAGCACAAATAAATGAGCTAACACTTCAGTTAAAAACACTTGAAAGACAACAACAAATGAATCCTAAATGCAACAGACAGGAAGAAATAACAAAAATCAGAGCAGAAATCAATGAAACAGAAACAGAGAAAACAGTACAAAAAATCAACAAATCCAAAAGTTGGTTCTTTGAGAGAATAAACAAGATAGACAGACCTCTAGCTCAGTTAACCAAAAGAAAGAGCAACTCCAAAATCAATAGAATCCATGATGAAAGGGGAACTATCACAACAGACAATGAAAAGATCCAGACAATCATATGGGAGTTCTTCAAAAATCTATACTCTACCAAATTTGGAAACCTAAGAGAAATGGCTAAATATCTGCAATCCAGGGAATTACCAAAGCTAAACAAAGAAGAGACTGACAGCTTAAACAGAACCATAATATAAGAAGAAATTGAAAATGTAATGAGACCTCCCAACTTAAAAAAGCCCAGGCCCAGATGGTTTCACAGCAGAATTCTATAAAATATTTAAAGAGGACTTGCAACCATTATTACTCAAACTGTTCAGAAAGATATAAACAGAGGGAAATCTCCCAAATTCCTTCTATGAAGCCAGCATCACTCTAATACCAAAACCAGGCAAGGATGCAACCAAAAAAAGAGAACTACAGACCCATCTCTTTAATGAACTCAGATGCAAAAATCCTCAACAAAATACTTGCAAACCATATACAGACCCACATCAAAAAGATCATCCACCATGATCAAGTTGGATTCATACCAGAAATGCAAGGATGGTTCAACATAGGAAAATCAGTAAATATCATAAAACACATAAATGGACTAAAGGACAAAAACCACACATTCATCTCAATTGATGCAGAAAAAGCCTTCAACAAAGGGATACAGCATCCCTTCATGATTAAAGTACTAGAGGGAATTGGTCTGGAAGGATCATTCATCAACATAATCAAAGCCATATACAAGAAACCCACAGCCAGCACCATCCTAAATGGAGAAAATTTAGAAGGATTCCCCATAAAGGTAGGAATCCATTAAGGCTGCAACTTGTCACCACTCCTCTTCAATATAGTGCTGGAAACACTGGCTAGGGCAATAAGGCAAGAAAAGGAAATCAAAGGAATACTGATTGTAAAAGAGGAAGTAAAACTATCCCTCTTTGCAGATGATATGATAGTTTACCTAAGGGATGCTAAAAACTACCAGAAAACTCCTAGAAATGATTAGGAGTTTCAGTAAAGTGGTGGGTTACAAAATTAACCTAGAAAAATCAGTAGCCAACAATAAGCAACTGAGGAAGGAATACAAGGAGACCTTCCCAATCACAATAGCCTCAAAAACAATAAAATACCTAGGAATAAACCTAACCAAAGACACTAAAGATCTCTACAACAAAAATTATAAACTCCTGAAGAAGGAGATTGAAGAAGACATCAGAAGATGGAAGACCTCCCATGCTCATAGATTGGAAAAATTAATATAGTAAAAATGTCCATTCTAACCAAATTAATATATCATTTCAACACAATTCCAATTAAAATCCCTAAGACATTCTTCACAGGCTTGGAAAAAAAATTCTTAAATTCATATGGAACAACAAAAAAACCCCGAATAGCCAAAGCAACCCTGAATGAAAACAGCAATACAGGGGGAATTTTTATACCAGACATCAAACTATACTACAGGTCTATAGTCATAAAAACAGCCTGGTACTGGCACAAAAACAGACCTGTAGACCAATGGAACAAAACTGAAGATCCAAACTTGAGCACAAACAATTTCAGCCACCTTATATTTGACAAGGGGGCCGAAAAGACTCAATGGAGGAAAGACAGTATCTTCAGCAAATGGTGCTGGCAAAACTGCATCACCACTTGTAGAAAATAAAATTAAACCCCTACCTCTCACCCTGCACAAAAATCAACTCCAAATGGATCAAAGACCTCAATTTGATACCCAAAACCCTGAAAGTGTTAGATGAAAAAGTTGCCAGCAACTTACAAGACATGGGTGTAGGAAGAGTCTTTATAAATCAGACAGCAGCTGCACAGGAAATAAGGTCAACAATTGACAAGTGGAACATTATTAAACTCAAAAGTTTTTGTACAGCAAAAGAAATGATAAGGGAGGTGAAGAGAAAACCCACAGAGTGGGAGGAAACCTTCACTGCAGATTCATCTGACAAAGCATTAACTTCCAGAATATATAAACTACTCAAAAAACAAAGGAGCAAGAAAACAAATTACTCACTCGAAAGATGGAGTCAAGAGCTGGGCAGAGAATTCACAAGTGAGGAAATGGAGATGGCTGAGAAACATCTTATAAAGTGTTCAATGTCGCTAATAATTAAGGAAATGCAACTTAAAACCACCATAAGATATCTTCTCTCCCCGATAAGGCTGTCTAGGATCAAGAAAACAAATGATACCAAATGTTGGGTGTGGGGAAAGGGGAACACTCATCCACTGCTGGTGGGAATGCAAACTTGTACAACCACTATGGAAAGCAGTAAGGAGAACGCTTAAAAGACTCAAAATGAGCCTACCACTTGACCAAGCTATACCACTTCTGGGGATATATCCATCAGACTCTTCCTACAGTAGAGATACAGGTACAGCCATGTTCATTGCTGCTCTCTTCATAATAGCAAAGAGGTAGAACCAACCCAGATGCCCCACAACTGATGAGTGGATACAGAAAATGTGGTACATCTACACAATGGAGTACTATGCAGTGGAAAAGAAAGATGACATCATGAAATTTGCAGGTAAATGGATGGAACTAGAAGATTTTATGCTAAGTGAAGTAACACATTCCCGAAAAACAAAAGACGAATGGTATCACTCATCTGTGGATGCTAGTACCAAGTACCTAGGTGTAAGACAAAATGAGCAACATTAACATTATACTCCTCATGTTCTAAAGAGAACTATGCTCTTGTATTGGGAATCCCTACACAGGTTCTAGAGCTGACATAACACGTATTCTCAGACCCTGGATTTTAGTATATGATGGAGGACATGTGTGCATCTTGTAGAGTAATATGGGATTAAAATGGAAAGATGTGAATCAAGAAATATGCTATGGAAATAACATACAGTTTGTTTCCAAAGAATACAATGTTAATATAGGTGCAATGTAACAGGTTGGTGCAACTTAGCCTTTCTGGGTGCTTAACGACCATATCTGAAGTCCCTACCAATTTGACCGAGGGACCTGGGGGACAACTTTGTTCCTTGTCCTCAGAGGTCACCCAAGTCTTAGGGATTATACATGGGAGCATCTCTTGAAAAGTCCTGCAGAGGTGGGCCACCATTCTTCCTGTTCAGGGAGGTCTTGGAGAGCCACTAATGGGACTTCAGCCAGTGTCCAGTCTATAAAGAAGAAAGTCTGCTCATCCTTCAGAAAAAGAATCCTGGTCTAGCAAGACCTGATTTTGTCCTCATGTGGATGGAACTGGTGGATGAGGAGCTGAAAGAAGCAAGCGGCTCCCCCCTCCCCCCCAAAAAAAAAACCCGAGAGACCCCTGAGAACCAGATCCTCAACTGACCTCAACAAAACAAAACCTTGGTTAATCAGGACTATCTGTATGGCCTTAAGCATCCAGAAGGAAAGTACAACCAGAAATAAATAATAAGACCAGAGAAACTGTAATGCAGACACAAAACTTAAGATCTTAGTAAAAAAGACAAAAAGAAAAAAAAAAGTATGACCAATGCTTCAATGGAAATGAAGAGTTCAAGCTCCCAGAACAAAGTAAACTGTTGGCAAAAAATACCCCAGAATCAGTTCCATGAATACTTTCAAGTATACATTGACCGAATCAACAAAACTAAAGCACTATTTGGACGGCAGATGATGATGACATTAAATTAAATGAAGAGTAATGGAGAGTTATACATGAGCTGAGTTGATGATTGGGAGAAATTGGGCAGTGAAGCGGCATTTTAGTTGAATGAATACTGGAATTCTGAGTCTTCCCTTTTTGTCTACAGAGGTGTATTTTTGATCTGCTTGAAAATCAGACAAGAGGGTCTGGAGAGATGGCCCTAGCGGTTAAGAGCACGGCTCATGCAGAGGAGCTGGGTTCGTATGCTCAGCACCCACATGCGCGGTGAGAAAGTCTGCAACCTCAATTCGGCGGAGGAATCCATCTTTTTTTTGTTTCAGGGGGAATCGAACCCTGTTTACTGGACTTGGCTGGCTAATTGCCGAACGAGGGTGCCAGACCATAATGCGAAGACATTAAATAAACATGAAATACAAAATTCAACACAGAAAAGAGAACGAAAAGAACAAATTAGTTGCTTTACATGCAGTTTTCATCATGGATAACTGCGAGGAGTTAATTCCTGAGTATCTGAATTTCGTTAGAGGTGTGGTGGATTCTGAGACGTTTCCTCAAATATTTCTGGGAAATGCTTGCACACAACGCACATTTTAACGAATTATGGTTAAAAAATGCTTCCGAAGAATGTTACCATGAACTGCGAGATAGACATTTATGAGCAGTTCTCAAAAAATATTCAAGCTTGGAATTCATGAATGACTCTCAAAACGGAAGAAGTTTCAGAGCTATTTCGATTACTACACCTGCTGCTTCTGGGGATGAGATGGTTTCTCCTTCAAGGACTATTAGCACAGAATGAAGGAAAACACAGAATACACATCTATTTTATCACCAGGCTGAGACGCAAGGACAAGTGGACTGGCCTTGTGAACAGCTCCTAGCATGGTTAGAAGTGATCTTATGATTGGCCCATTTGATGAGTATGTGTCCAAAGCTGAAGGAATTTGAGAGGCAAAACGATTAGTCGTCCGTCACGAAAGAGGGTTTGGAACTTCAGAAGGTGAAGTAAAGAGAAAAAGAAAGCAGGAAGGAAAGAAAAATTTGAAACCTCTGAATAAATCATGGAAAGAGGGGGGTGGAAGAGTATGGGGCTTAGGCGGTTAAGAGATGAGTGCTATTAGGCAGAGGACTCGAGTTTCGCCTAGACAGTGTCGTAAGGAGACTGGCTGTTTTTAAGGACTTAGTAAAAGATAAAACATGTGTTTTACACATTGGTGTACAGATATGATAATGGTAATCGTCAATGAATTAATGGAGATTAATTGCTAGTTGCTCGATTGCCCTTTACCATAAATCTGGTAGAGCAATGACTGATTGAATACAGACATGTTCTCCTATAATCTTTCCTGTTGTAGAGTTCATTGTAGGGCTTCTCTAAGATGATTTAACGTAAAATTAAGTTTCTTAAGTTAATCACTATATAGTCATCCAAAACACATGTGCTGAGTTTGATGAAACTGTGCCTTGATCCACCGCTATAGTCATGTATATTACAACTATCTCTGGAGACTCATACGCTAAAAAAAGGGGGGGGATACAGACAGACATGAAATTTCATCAGGCTCTTGCAATTTCAAATTAAACTAACTATCGGGAAAGGATTTGTTTGTTCCACCAGGACAAAACACTCAAATAAGGAGGTGAGAAAGAAAAGATACATGGTTTGCATTGAGTAGGATGTAAAAGTTGGCAACTGAAAGGTGACCCGTCTGAACATTCCAAGGGAAGAAGTGCCTCAGATTGTAAAATCGAACCCCTCTGTGGATCCTATGTAACAACTAGTTATAATGAGTTCCTAATGAAAATTACATTAGGTGCCAAAAGTTCTGATTGAGAGAATTTCTTGCCTTCCCCCCATAGAAAAAGGAGAAATTGACGATTGATGGTGTCAATGTAAATTGGGACACATATTGTAGAAGGATAATGATTATTATAAAGGTAAACTCGTTTCTTTAATTGACTATAGAGCATGGAACTGTGGAAGGGATTACTGTCTGTTCAGAACCAAATTATATAATCTGAGTCTCAGGGCTATGCCTCAGGGACAATAATGATTAATAGCAGGTAGCTCTGACATCAGCAATGATTTTTCTACCAGGTGGATGTTGGCCAGGGGATCCAAGGCCAACAAAAGGTGGGCTCTTGCTCTAGAGTTGGGATGACCTACAGGAGGAGAGGGCAATGATGTGCTGAAAGACCTGAGTTAACATGGAGGGATGTATTGAGACCCAGCATGCAGTGTACAGATGGCTCTGGAAATGAGAGAGTGTTACCAAAGGCCATAAACCAATAAAGCAATATGTGGTCTCCCCTGAGTCAGGCAAGCTCCACCGTCAGCATAAGCTACATCATGGAAACTAATGTGCAGAGAGGCAGCCATGTGCCCTGTATATCCCAAATCTAATTGGCTATTGCTTCCCCCCCTTGGAGATAATCATGGCTGTTTCAAAGCTTTACATCCTCTACAGGTTAGGAGATGTTATAAGCCAGGATAAGACTTGTCATATTTTAACAGGGGGGAAATTGTATTGGATAGATTAAATACTACCGAAATGTGTTATGATAAAGTAAATCATACTATAATAGTCATATTGTTAAATCCTTATTTCTATTGTTTGTCTTCATTAGTAGGATCGAAGGTTATTCCTGGGACAACTGTCAGCATGAGGAAACAGCCAGAATTGACCAGAGTCAGTCACAGCTCATGAGAGAGTGATGCCTGTTTTCATCTCTCTACCTGTGCCCCTTTTCTAAGCTTGGGAACATTCTGCGGAAGAGGGGTGTGTTAGAATGTAAGGGCTGTGGATTGGGGTGAATGGTGAAACTACAGGAATGTAGTCTGGACACCTCATTTTGATCAACTTGATTGACAAACAATGTCACCCCCTCTGGTGGTGGGGCTGGTAGGTGTTTGGGCACAACAGCCTGCGATAGGTTTTGCATGAAGGATGCTTGGTACTCATAGGATTATATTTATAGCTAAAAATGAAAAAAAAAACTGAGAGAATGATGCCAGGACGTTTATGACAGAATGCATGATCTGGTTAGGGGTGGGGGTGG
>VZQC01000216.1:5204609-5224332 GCA_009823505.1 Rhizomys pruinosus | reverse complement strand
ACTTCGGTGTTTTTCCAGTGGCATCCTATGAAAAATTGAGTTTAGTATTCTTTTATACACTTATTCTACAATTTTCATCTTTCTGATGTTAGTAAATTGACTAGACTTCAAGTTGAACAACACTGATTAACAGTGTGCTGATAACTTTGTGCAATGTATGATCAATAAGCATTTTTAATGGACATGTCATATACTAATTCATGTTCTAAAAATACTTAGAGAAAATTACTTCAAATGATCTATAAGAAAAAATATTTGGTAAAGCAAACATTTTTTTTCCTGATGTAGGATTAAGTGGGCCCTGCCACAAATCTCGGCGGTGACATTACAATAAAATGAATAAACTTATATAAGCCTATCTTATTTTAATACTTCCTTCTAAAATTTGATTCAATTAGTACCAGCAAAAGTACCTTTATTACCCCCCAAAATTTACTATATTGGTAAGAACTAGCAATGTTTATCACTCAACATGATTTGATTTAAAAGAAGACCATTAAATTGAAAGCTCATATACTTTAGTCCATATTCAACTGGCTATTATTATAACCAGAAATTAAGTGGGAATTCTAAGTTATTTTGCATTTTTCACAATGTTATTACATCTGAAGTTATTGTACAGGTATTCATTAGAATAAAAAAATGTAACCAGACATGTTTAATTGCAAGATGATTAGAAAATTATATAGAATTTTATGATAGCAGATAATATGTAAGTAGAACAAAGTGCTCAAAATTCTTTATAAATTTAAGTTACATTAGTAGATATCCAAGATAAAAAGTGTGTTTGTAGCTGCCCAACAGATGACCATTGGTCCAGGATGTAATATAAATATTAAAAAGTAAATAACTCCTCAAACTAAATTAGAAGTATAACTGGGATTGTACAGAGGGCATTTCTCATTTTGTCAAATAGTACCAATAAAAACATAGTTTACTATGTTGTGCTTTAAAATTCTTCTTCTTTAATAGTTCAATAAGAAAAGTGAGAGCAACATGGATGATAATATATTAAACTCATCCTACCACAAAAAATACATACACATCAATGTTTATTGCATTACTCTTCACAATAGCAAAGAGTTGGAACCAACCCAAATGCTCCTCAACCAATGAGTGGATACAGAAAATGTGGTACATCTACAAAATTGAGTAGTAATCCAGTAAAGAAAGATGACATCATGAAATTTGCAGGAAATGGATGGAACTAGAAGACATTATGCTAAATGAAGTAACAGAGTCTCAGAAAAACAAATGGTGAATGGTATCCTTTATTTGTGAATCCTAGCACCAAATACCTAGTAGTAAGGCAAAATATATATATATATATATATATATATATGAATAATTTATATAATTTACCTGAAAGCAACAGTGCCATTATACTGTGAATACCTTAATAGGATCTAGAATTAACCTACCACTTATTTTCAGACTTTCTAAGTGTGGTATATGGTGGGAGGGCATGTATCCAAACTTTAGAGTAATATAAAATTAAAGGGGAAAATATGAATTCCTAAACATGTTTTGGAATTAATATACACTTCACTTTCAGACATAATTTTTGTATATGTGTGAAGAGCATATATGCCTATTCAGGAGCAATACAAATTGGAGGGAATGACAATAAAATGACTGGGTTAAAGAACCGACTGAAACAGTAAACTTCAACACAAAACAATAAAACTATGCATATAAAAACTTTTAAAAGACTGAAAAAAAGATGTGAGACATGTATGGCAAAATGCCTAAACACAGGTGGGGTGGGAGCATGGAAAGGGGAACAAGCCTAAATTTGGACTGAGAAATGTCATATGAATTGCAGAAAACGTCAATAAAAATGTTAAAAATAATAAATAAATAATAAAATATTTAACAATAAAAATATATAAAGGCATTAATACATTATTGACATTTGTATGAGGAAGATTAAAGAGAGTGGCTTCAGTTCATGAAATTAAATGCCATCATATGCAAGGCCCAGACAACAGCCCCCCTTATACATTGCTCTCAAAAGCACTGTAAGCTTTAAGATATCAAAATGATTAGAAAATAAATTTTTACACAATTATTAAAAAAAAATCTTGAAGTTACAATGTAGACCAGGTTGGCAAGATACCATAATCTGCCTGCCTCTCCCTCCTGAATAAGGGTTAAATGCAAGTTATAAGCCACGTCTAGCTTATAACAGATTTTTAGTTTTTGTGTGTTTGCTTGAATTGATTTGATTTGATTTGATTTGATTTGATTTGATTTGATTTGATTTGAGACTGGGTCTCTCTTCAGCCCAAATTGTCCTGGAACACACTAAGTATACAAGGCTGGCATACATTTCACAAAGATCCCTCTCCTCTGCCCACCCCAGTCATGGAATTAAAGGAATGTACAACCACACCTAGCTTATTAAAAAACTGACCATAGTTTCAATCTTAATACATAATTTTATGAAGCTGCAGTATTTGGCATTATGCCTTTTGCATAATAGTTCTTCAAATTTTAATGTTGAATCAATGACTGTATTCCCAGACGTGAATGACCAATAATGAAATAATTATCAGTGCAGGGAAGTGAGCACTTGACTACTGGGGGTACTGAAGCAAAGGCTAAGTGACTATTAAATTTAAATCCAGTGAAAAAGTTACATCATATGTCTAATTTTCATCTGGATCTTCTGAAATGAACCAGTCGATTTTATGAATTAGTAAAGCATACATTTAGAAATAATTTCACAAAACGTAATGGTGCTATTATGGCTCCCTTGTATTTTAAAATGGGTAGAAGCCTTGGTTAAAATAGCACAGATGTTGGTATGAGGCAGAACTTGCAGTTAGGTTGGCATAGTACACAGATGGGTAGAATAAGAAGTTTTGTGTTCCCATCCACAAATGTGAACTACCATATTAAGAAACTTTCTATAGATGTTGCGCAAATTAGGTGAGCTATTGCTAATGCCTGAAGCAAGTTATTATCACTTACTTTATATTTCTGTCATTTGAGATCTTCATAAATTGGTGATACAAATTTTGACCAAATATTGTAATCCATTCTGCTTAAATAATCAGATGAACACTACAGGGAAGAAAGGTGAAAACAAGGTCAATAGATTGGTTGATGCTGATTTGAAACTGGTTAATTCCAATTTCCCAAAATACTTATAATAGCATAGATCAGCATGAAGAGAGTACTTGCTTTTTCTTTGTTACTAAGTTTCCTTTGTTTTTAATTACCTCAGAGCCTAATACCCTGAAGATCAAGTAGATAACAAATACCAATAATATACTTATTTTTGTACTGTTTCCTTTTGAATTAGCCATAATGTGAAATAAACTACAAGAATATTAAGGCAAAATAAAAGAATTAGAGACAATCACAATTTTCTTAGACCTGGGATGAGAATTTAAAAGCATACTAAAAGTTTGATAAAAAGTCAATAGTCTGGAGACAAATTATGCAGATGTATCAGCATTTTGTGACAATAATGTAATCAAAAGAAGAGAAGGACTGGATACCTCAGAAAAGGAAAAAAGAGAAATAAAAAAATACAAGATTAAGAAAAATATAGTTTAATAACTGAGAGGAAATATATTTCTTCAGAAAGCTATGATACATATGACATGTTAAATCTTCAAAAGATGATGAAAGTACTTTATCCATGTATTATATTAATATTACTAAATTTATTTAAGGAAGTCTGATAATAAAGACAACTTGTATCATTCCTATTGGCCTACTAGCTGAAAGTCACAGATAATGTTAAGATGAGTCAGGTCTTTATGCTGAAAAATTCCTAGGCAATTATATGAGTGTTTATCATTGTCATACTGTGCCCTGGTACAAGAAGAAAGGAGATTTTACTTTTTAACAGAAACATGAGATTTTATCATTCAAAATAAGAAAGCATAAGACAAAGACTTGATAGAATTAACAAATATAAGATTAATTGTTGTATCAAGAAAAGCACAAGTTTCGGAGTTTGAAGTTGAATGTGAATTTTGCCCCTTGCAAAGTGAATTAATGGAGTGCTCATTGCTAAATTATCATTTTACTGGACTTTGGTAAATATTTTATTGAATTTTTGTGTATTTCATACATAACATCTTAATCATCATTATACCCCCTATGCCATTCCCTTCCTACCTTACACTCATACACACTGGAATTCCTGCATTCCATCATATGTTTTAAGTGTTATTGAGTACAATTAGTGTCTCCATCATCCTTCATTTCAATTCATCAACTGAGATCTAGTTTATCGAGCGTTCATCCCTTTAAGATCAGCTCTTCCTTACCCAACAGTAATCAGCTGTGAATAGTTCTTCACTGACATTGGTACCTGCTGCATATTTCCATTTCTCTGAGCTGGATTTTCATACGGTTGACTTTGTACGGGTCTTGTGGATGCTGACATCAAGATCCCAGGAGCCTGTAAGACTATTTCCATATAGCCATGCACCCCCTACCTGAATCTTAAAATCTTTCTGCCCCATCTTCTGCATGTGCTAATGATCTATGGTTGGATCGAGTTTTATATAAGAGTCCTATCCAAAGACCTTCATTCTATATACAAACTCTGATTCTCTACAATTTGGCCATGTGTGTCCTTTTATGTGCATGGCCTTCTGTTGCATGAGGCACTTCATTAATATTCATTGATGAGAATTGAAAGATGCATTAGTAGTTCTCACCACCCCTTGTTCCAATATGTGTCATGAGCTTTGTATATAGAGATCAAATTTATGGGAGTGCCACTTATAGGCTTGGGGAATTCACAGAAAATCTGTGTGTGTGAACAATTGTAGATCCCTGCAACAATATGTGTATAGTGCAAAAGAAGCTTATCCAATGAGTGGTAGCTGGGATACTTGCCTGCACATATAAGGATAAATATTTTTCAAATGTGAGAAATTACATTTGTCTAGGGATATGACAGCCTTGAAGTTTTCTCTCAGATCTTTGATCTCTTCATATATGTGTTTTAAGCTATGTTTATAGTACCACACACATTTCTTCCTAGTGAGTTGGCTTCAAGTCCAATTAGGTACCTTTTGATAACCCCAAAGGAAAAGTGCCACCACTAACTTCATGTACTTTTCTATGCCTGACATTATTGTCATCATTGTACCTTAAAGCTAGGATTGGACTGTCTTTGGTATTCTCCCTTTCACAGCAAGTGTAGTGTTCTCCAAATCTATGAGAGATAAATTTATTCCATATGAATTCCAGGTCAGTTCCAGCTCAATTGTTCCACCTCCTGTGTCAGATGTATGTCCTATCTTTAGCAAGTTCTGGGAGGAAATCAAGGGCTATGGCAGTAGCCTCTGTAATTTTCGGGAAGTTCTTGTACTCCCTGGCCAACCACTCAAAGGGAGGTTTCTCCTGTTTGGCACTGTTGCTTATTATGTAGCCTTCAGCTTTGCACACGGCCTCATATAGAGAAGTGGAAGATACATTTTCAGTAGATTTTTGGACCAATAAAATTCCCTCTTTTTTTTTCCACTCCAGGAACATATTTACTTCAGAAATTGCCAGGACCTGTTGATACATGATGGGGTAGTCAGCAAGATGGAGACTGAGGAATGCTCTTTTATAGCCACAGGGTGAAAATTCCTTCTTTTATTTTATACTAGTTAGCATTATTTATCTCTCCTCTCTCCCTGTCTTACCCTCCCCATATACCTTTCCCAGTTAAAGTGTCCCCATTTTCGTCATTTCTCCCTTGATAAAACTTATCTCCTGTAGTTCCTCATCTCTTGACCTCCTTATAACTCTTTACCCTCACAGTTCCTCATATAATCCTCCCTCTTTCCTTACCATTAAAATAGCCCCATTTTACACATTTCTTACCTACTAATACCTGTTTTCTAGTGTTCTTCTCTCTCAGGTTCCTTTTTTTCCCTTTACCTCCCTGGTTCCTTCCCATGTTCTGGCTCCTGAGGTTGCATGAAATTATATATTTACACATAAGTTTTTGGTTCTAGGATCCGCAATTGAGGGGCAAGGCATGTTTGTTTTTCTGAGTCTGTGTTAGTTCACTTAGTAAAACAGTTTCTAGTTTTGTCCATTTATCTAAAATTTAATGATTTCATATTATTTTACTGCTGACCAGAATGCCATTGTGTATATGTAACACATTTCCATTAGCCACTCTTCATTTGAAGGACACTTAGGTGGTTTCCATTTCTTAGCTATTGTGAAAAGAGAAGCTGCAACATGATGAGTACTCCCTGTATATGCCAAGGAGTGGTATAACCAGGTTAAGTGGTATGCTCATTTTTTAGTTTCTTTTAAGGGCTTTGCACTCTGCCTCCATATGAGTTGCATGTGTTTGCAATCCCACCAACAGTGAATGAATGCTCCCTTTTCTCCACATCCTCTCCAGCATTTGATATCACTAGTTCTCTTCATTTTAGTTAGGCTGATTAGTGTAAGACAAAAATCTTAGATTGGTTTTAATTTGCAATTATCCTAATAGCTAACAATATTGAACACTTCTTAAGATGTTTCTTTCCAGGTGTGTTGGTGCATACCTTTAACCCCAGTACTTGAGAGGCAGAGGCAGAAGGATTTCTGTGAGTTCAAGGACAACATGGTTTACAGAGTGAGTTCCAGACCAATTGGGGCTACAGGGAGACCTTGTGTCAGAATGCACACCAAAAAAGATGTTTCTTAGCCATCTTTGTTTCTTAGCCGTCTTTTTTTTCTTATTTTGACAAGACTCTGTTCAGATCCTTAGATAATATTTAATTGGGTCTCTTGTTTTCATGATTCTTAGTTATTGAGATTTTTATATACTCTTGATGTTAAATCTCTGTCAGTTCTGTCAGTGGTGAAGATTTTCTCACACCCTGTGGGTTTTCACTTCACTGGATTTCAAGCTATGCAACATGAACACTTATTACCTACTTGAAAATCATAGCCTAAGATCTTCTATCAGTTGGATAACTTTTTAATCACTTTCGAATTTTAAAAATAGTGTCCACAAAAACTCTATTTAAGAATGACTCATAGTCAAGAGTGCATGTGCACCCTTTAAAACCAGGGGGGGGATATTTATAAGAAAATAAGTACTATTGGATAAAATATTCTTTAAAAGTGCTAAATTTTAGAACAGAAAAGGAAAAAAAAAGTATGAGTTTTAGTAAGACCAGGATTCAGTTAAACTCAAAATGGCCTCAAATTTGTGAAAAGTTAGAGCCTACATTGATATATTGAATGCAGATATCATATTGTAGCCATCCCTTCCATACATGTTTACTATTTTTAGAAATATTTTAATTTGGAATATAATTTTAAAGATATATCCCTGTGGTGGTTTGAATGAGTGTCCCTCATAGGCTCTAGGTATTCAGATGTTTGTCTCCAGTTGGTGGCGCTGTTTTTGGAGGCCTTGGGGTGTGTGGCCGTGCTGAAGGAAGTGTGTCACTGGGGGCAGGCTTAGTGAGTTTTAACAAGCCTCGTGGTCTACAGTTGCTCTCTCTCTGCTTCCTGTGCTCTTGCGAGATGTGACCCTCAGTTTGCTGCTCCAGTCTCCAGCCGCCACGCCTCCCACCACAATGGACTCTAATTCCCTGGAACCATCAATCGTAAGCTCAAATAAATTCTTCCTTTTATAAGTTCCTTGGTCATGGTGTTTTATCACAGCAACAGAAAAGTGACTAATACAGTTATTGGTACCAGAGAGTGGGCTGTTGGCTGTGAAGAACCTGACCATGTGGATGTTTGGTGAAATGTGGAAGACTTTGGAACTTTGGGCTAGAAAAGTTGTTGACTACTGTAAACAAAGCTTAACAGGCCATTCTACTGGAGGCCTGGAAGAAAGCATGGCTGCAAATGATGTGGTTCCAGGGGAAAATAAAGACTTAGGCAGCAACTGGGATATTTTGATAAAGAGTCTGGCAGCAGTTTGCCTGCAGCCCAAATGCTTGCCTGATGCTAAGTTGAAAAGCAATGGACTGATGTCTTTGGTGGAGGATATTTCAAGACAGCCTAATGTAGAAATGGTGGCGTGGCTTTTAATGGTGAATATTGTGCAGATCTACAGTGAAGAAGAGCAGATGGGGCAGAAAGAAATGCAGAATGTACAGTTTGGATCTGAAAACTGCACTAGGAAGATTAAAGGTGGGGCCAAGGCATGTGAAGGAGAGGCTCCCTTTCATAAGGAGATTAAAGCCATTAAGGAGAGGCCTCGAGATTTACAAGTAAACAAAAGAATCAGTACCTTCAGGGCAAGACCACACCCAGCTAATCCTCCAGCAAGTCCAGGGCAGAGAAAAATTGCAAATGTGGTTAAAGTAGGAGAGAGTCCATCCCAAACTTGCAGCCAAACTTAGCAGTTTCATTCACGTGGTGCTGGCTTTAGAGGCATGAAGTTTGCAAGAGTGAAGGGGTCATCAGTTCTTCCTCCACGGTTTCAGAGAGCTGCCAAGGTCAGGCAGAGTGCAGCAGGGGCGTCCCTGAATAAAGAAGGCCCTGATAGGCCATTGCATGAAGCTGTGAATGTGAAGCCTGGTTGGCAGCGGAGACCCCAAGAAGACATTCGAGATGCCAGACCTGTGAGATATTTGCCAAGGAGAGCTGCATACAGGGAGTGGTACCAGCCTAAGAAAGAGATGTATGTTGCAAGCAAAGCTGGAAGAGCTGAGCCATCTAAGCCCTTTGGAAGTCAAGTCCCAGAAGTTGCATGTGGAGCTACTGGACTTGGTGTTTGCCCTGCTGGTTTTCGGTCTTGTTTTGGTCCAGTATTTCCTCACTATGCCTCTATTCCTCCCTTTTGGAATGGGAATGTGTATTCAGTTCCACTGTACATTGGGAGTATGTAATTTGTCTTTTGATTTTACAGGAGCTTACAGTTAAGAGATTGGCCTGAGTCTCAGAAGAGACTTGGACTGTAGACTTTTGAATGGTATTGAAACTGGCAAAGACTATGGGGACTTTTAAGGTTGGACTAAATTCATTTTGCATTTTATATGGTCAGGAGTCTATGGGGGCCAGGGAGTGGAATGTGGTGGTTTGAATGAGTGTGCCCCGTAGAATGTAGGTATTCAGACGTTTGTCTCCAGTTGGTGGCACTGTTTTTGGAGGTCTAGGGGTGTGTGGTCATGCTGGAGGAAGTGTGTCACTGGGGGCAGGCTTAGTGAGTTTTAACAATCCTCCTGGTCTACAGTTGCTCTCTCTCTGCTTCCTGTGCTCTTGTGAGATGTGACCCTCGGTTTGCTGCTCCAGTCTCCAGCCGCCATGCCTCCCGCCACAATGGACTCTAATTCCCTGGAATCATAAGCTCAAAAAAACTCTTCCTTTTATAATTTCCTTGGTCATGGTGTTTTATCACAGCAACAGAAAAGTGACTAATAATACAATCCTTTTTATAAAAATAATTCTTAAACTATGCTAAGCAATTGCTGACTAAAAAAATTACAGAATTAGTGGAGAAGAACTGAATACAAATAGTATTAAGACAAATCTTTATCTTTGGACTAATATTTTGAAACAGGTTAATTAGCTGTTATTATTTCAGCTATACAGTATTTGGTAACTAAAACCACTTCAGTAAAAATACAATACACAATATTAAGAAAATTTATGTTTAAAGGCACAATGACATGTTTGGAATGTCTTTGCAAATTAACAAAACATTATATATAGTCACAATAAATTGAAATACATGCTGAATTGCCACATTTTCAGTTATAAAGAACTTATTTAGCAAATAAAGCCAGTCACATATTTACTCTTTGCATCGTAAAGATGCAGAATTTATACCACAAAAGTTTTATGTCATGCATCAACTGAAGACCTTTTCTCATAGAGCAGTTTTGTTTCATGACCATAGTGAACATTACACAAAACCCAGAAAACGATAAAATTATGTATAGTAACACATACACATGAAGGCATAGTGATTGGCGAGAGTAAGTATTGCCTGTGGACAAATATCAGTTTTCTAGTTTCAATAAAGTACAAGAGTATTACAAATTTCTAACACTTGGGAAAATATATGTAGACCTTGCTTATTTCTGGCAAAGTTGTGTGGCTTTTTTTTTTTTCATTCTTTCAAATGAAGACATTTAAAAATAAAAGAAAATTATGGTAATTACCATGTATTGAACAATTCATGATAACAGACATTATAAAGTAGGTGACTAATCCCAGAAATTTAATTCTGATGTTTCTGAATCTAAGAAGCCAAGGCTGGCAATTTCATCAATGGTGATATTGATGGTGAATTGTCATCTCTCTATCTCTGCCTTGAGGATGAAGCAAGGGACTCTGCAGTGACCTTAGATTGCTGATTATATTGTTTCCTTTTAATTTTCTCTGGTATATTTTGGTGTGGGAGATTCAATTATGGGTACATACATACCCACAGTTATCATGCATACTCCCAAGTGACATACATATGTTTTGTTAGGATATTCAAAATTTCACATAAAATTCTGTGGGCGTGTCAAAAGTCACTATATCACAACCAAAGCAAAATTTTCAACTTGTCTTTAATCTACTAGTACCTGGTTTTGTGCATGCTGTCACAATTCCCTTAAGTTTATATGAGCATTTTTCAGCCTCCTGAAAAATAATTTGCTTGTGGTCATCACTACCTCTGCCTCTTACAGTTTTGTTTCCCAATCTTCACATTATTATCTGAGCCCAGGATGATAGAGATTTAATATAAGCATCCTTTCCAGGAACACACACTCTACAATCTTATATTCTTTGTGTTTCAGTCAAATGTGGCTTTTTGTCTTAATCATTTTCTGTTGTATGAGGAAGCTTCTGTGGTGAGAATGAAGAGATCCATTATTATTCCCTATGTTCTGCTGTGTTCCCTGAACCTTAGGTGTACAAGCTCCATTGAATTTGTGTCACTTATTGATAAACTTCTCACAGACACGGACTGTGTTTGACTACTTGTGGCACACTGTAATTTTCTCCCCATGTAGAAAAATGAAAACAGACTCTTATCTATAACCATAAACAAAAGTCAACTCTAAATGAATCAAAGACTTCAATTTGAAATGTGAAATGCTGAAACCGNAAAGAAAGAAAGAAATGACTACGAAACACTTAAAAAAATTTCAACACAATACTTAATTAAGGAAATGAAAATCGAAACTAATTTAGTACTTTACCTTATTCATTCAGAATGGCTAAGATCAAGAGAACAAATGAGGTATTGGACTGATGGTTGAGAACACTGACTGCTCTTGCAGATGGCTGGGTTCAATTTCTAGCACCCACATGAGCTCTAACATCAATCTGTAACTCCAGTTACAAGGGATCCAACTTCCTCTTCTTGTAAGAAGGGTACACACTGACTCCATTTTAAGTACATTCACCATTTTGAGCATTCAAGTATCACTTTACTGGAAACTGCCCAGATTTTGGGGCAGGGATCAGTTGCTCGAGGTACCCAGAACAGCCACTAAGTTTAAACTTGTTAAAGATAACTGTCACTATGTGAGGGCAGGTGCTCTGACACAATACTTCCTAGTTCCAGATGCAGGTTGTTTCTAAAGATAACTGTTGGTATGTGGGGGCAGGTGGACTGACCTAATCATGAGTTTCCAAAAGCACTTAAGCCTGCTATTATCTGATGAGGCTAGAAATTACCTAAACCACATTGAAATTCCCCTAGACTCTAAAAGGCCTGCAAGCCAAATTATCAGGGTTGGAGCTTTTTTTCTCCCACCCCAGCATGCTGGTTTACTTTTTGCTCAAATAAAGTTTTGATTTTCCATCCTTCAGTGCGTCTGGTATGAATTCTTGGACTCTAACATTTGGAGATCCCACCAAGATCTCCCAAAGACCACTAGAGGGACTAGAGACATCTCCTTAGGCCAGCCATGTCTTTGGGGTATGAGAGAGCTCAATAATTTTTTACTTTCACTTTGGTTCTGGTTGAACTCAAATTTCTGGTCTGGGACACTCAGGAGAAACAGGATGCATGATAGCTCTTTGAGGAGAGAGAATGGGACACCCCAACTCTCAGTGATTGAGTGCGAATAGAGGGATCACCTCAGCAATTTGGAATCTGAGCAAGGGGTCCTGATTTTTGGTTCTGGGGCCTGACAGGGGGTTGGCTTTGTGGAGTAGTGCATTTATTCTCTTCAGGCCCCCATAGTCTTTGGTGCTGTTTTCTTTGTTATGTTTTCTGTTGCTGTCATTTTCATTCTCTGAGATCTCAAAATTGGAAATTCTAAATCTACCCAGATTTAAAGGCTATAACTATGTCTTGTGTTTATGGTAATTTTTCTTCCATGTGTCTAAGATTCATGTAGTCCTGCTTGACATGTGTCTAAACTTTCATGTGTGTTTGTAATTCAGTCATTGTAATTGTCTCATTTTGGTTCTATCAAAAAACGTGGCCATTTCAAGTTTCCATTTTTTATGTGCACAGAATTATTTGTTTTGCCATGTGAGATGAGATATGTATGTGCAAACTTTAAAATATGGATATAAAAAAGCCAGGCATGGTGGCACATGACTTTAATCCTAGCAAAATATATGACTAGTCAAGGTATATTTAAGAATGTTCAGTTTTTGCCCAAGCTTTATCTACATATCACATGTCACTTCAAGGTTTAATAAAAGGATAAGATATACAGAAATATTGTTAGTTTTCAGTCCACTCCTGGCTTGCACTGGACTCCCTGTTACAGGTTTGTATTAAATGGATACAGACAAATAGTGGGATATCTATGACTACTGAAAATGTACTTTTTGTTTCTTGCAAGAGTTGCTTTTGATATTTCCTTTGACCTAACCAGATACTTTAGCTCAAAAAGCTAGGCTCTATCTTCCTGAACCAGCTGCATGCTGTCCAGAATAAGTCAGTTTTGGATGGGTTTGGTAATCCTCATAAATTTATTTCCTGTCTTCCAGTATGTGGTACAACTCCCATGTTTCTGGGAAAATTATAAATCAGGATAGGGGGTCTGAAAAAGAAAGAGATTGTTCCTGTTTGTAATAATTGTAGTGAACAGTTTGCATTTAAGCTAAGCCTGAACTTGTTTAATTCTATCTTGTGGGCTATGCCTGCTGAACCTATGATGTTAAGTCCCTCCTCCAGGCAATATTATACAAGGCTGCTTGAAGTTTTGTCCAAGCCTTATATAAAATATTATACAGTAATTAAAAGTGTCAGGCTGGTGTAACTTAGCCTTCTGGATGGATAACAACCATACTTAATGCCCATACTAATTTGGCAAAGTGACTAAAAGAACAACTTTGTATCTTGCCCTCTGAGGTCAAATAAGACCCAGGGGACAATATCTGGGGGCAACTCCTGAAATATCCTGAAACTGTGAGTCATCAGTCCTCCTGGGCAGGAAGGTCTTAGACATCCACTAACGGGACTCTAGCCAGTGTCCAGTCTGTAAAGAGGAAAGTGTCTTCATGCTTCATGATCCTGCATGATCTGACTTGGAATGAACTTGCCACCTGACCCAGTCATACCACTCCTGGGTATATACCCACAAAACTAATCTTACTGCAGAAATACATGCACAGCCATGTTTATTGCAGCTCTCTTCATACTAGCAAAGAGCTGGAACAAACCCCTCAACTGATGGGTGGATAGAGAAAATGTGGTACATGTACACAATGGAGTTCTGTGCAGCTGTAAAGAAAGATGACATCATGAACTTTGTAGGTAAATGGATGGACTTGGAAGATATCATTCTGAGTGAAGTAACACAGTCCCAGAAAAACAAAAGGTGGGCTGGAGAGATTGCCTAGTGGTTGGAAGTGCCAACTGCTCTTGCAGAGGACCCAGGTTCGATTCTCAGCACCACATGGTGGCTGAGAACCGTCCGTAACTCTAATTCCAGGAGAACTCCAGTTTCAGGGGAATCCAATGCCCTCTTCTGATCTCTGCAGGCATTTCATGATGTGGGTGAACTTATGTACATGAAGGCAGTACAGTCATACATATAAGTAAATAAATAAATAAAAATTAAAAAAATAAAAAAGATGAATGGTATTCCTCATTTGTGGATACTAGCACCAATTACCTAATTATATGGCAAACTGAGCAAAGTTAATGTTATATTTCTCTTTTTCTGAAAACAATTGTGCTCTGATATTGTAGAATCCCTTAAAAACAAAACAAATAAAAAAAATATAATTGTTGCTATGTGAGGGCAAGTTGACTAACCCAATACTTCCTCATTCCAATCACAGGATTGTGTTTAAAGATAACCTTTGGTATGAGGGGCAGGTGGACTGACCTAATCATGAGTTGCCAAATGTGCTTAACCCCGCTATTATCCAATGAGGCTAGAAGTTACCCAAACCCCTCTAAATTTCCCCTAGACCCTGTATAAAAGGCCTGCGAGTCAAGTTATTAGGGTAGGAGTTTTTTTTCTCTCCCACCCCGCATGCTGTTTACTGGTTGTTGAAATAAGTATTTGTTTTTTCCATCCCTGGTGGTGGTCGGTTGTGGATGCCTGGACAACTAACATTCTGAACTCAATGACATTTGCACAAATGAGTTCACTTCCAAAATGCCACCAATGACTACGATCACATAAAACTTTTAATTAAAAAAAAAAATAAATCTACCATATGATCTTGTTATACCACTCCTTAGCATATCACTTTTAGGACTCATCCTATAGCACAGATATTTCTGTATCCATATTTGTTGCTGGTGTTCTCACAATAGCTAAGAAATAGAAACCACCTTAATGTCCATCAAGAAATGAATAGATAATAAAATGTGGGTACAGTTGACACAATAATTCTCTCAGCATTAAACAAAAATCAAATCATCCAATTTTCATATTAATGGATATAAATAGAAAGTGTGTACTGAGTAAAGTAACAATCTCAGAAAATAAGCTAACACACACACACACAACATATATAGATTATAAATATATATATATATAAAAGATATAGATTTCCATTTGTAGATCTTAGCTTTTAATGCTTAGTTGCGATTCTACCTCTTGATGTAATGTGAAGATCTAGGAAAATGTAAAAGAAGCACTAGGCTGGCCAGGCATGGTGATGCATGCTTTTAATACCACCACTTCAGGGGCAGAAGCAGGTGGATCTCTGTGGCTTCAAGGCCAGCCTGGTCTACAAAGCAAGTTCCAGGCCAGCTGGGGTACAGGAATACCCTGTCTCAAAAAATACAAAAACAAACAAACAAACAAACAAACAAACAAACAAAAAGAACCACTAGGGTTAAGAAAAAGAGGAAGCCGGAGAGAAGATTTAGGAGACAGACTGGGGCAGACAGGGAAAATAGGAGTATTTAAATGGTATGGGAGGAGGAAGAATTATATAAGGAACCATAATTATAAAGGCAAAGAAGGAGCTCAAGAAAGGGGAGATAGGTGTTAGCAAAGGGGCAACTGGAAAAATTGGGACACTTTAACTGAGGATAGAGGAGGGATGGCAGACTAGAAAGAGAAAAGAGAGATTAATATTTGGTGTGATAAACTGAAGGAAAATATTGTAATTCAAAATACCTTTTGAGAAAAAAAAATGTGTGCACGCGAGTGTGTGTGTGTGTGTGTGTGTGTGTGTGTCAAGGCTATATTATAAGAAATACAATGCCAGACAATAGAAACATCCTTTTGAATTGTATTCATGATAGTCATGGAGACCCCCAAATAAACACAGGCTAATGCCACAGTTCTTTATTTCTTTCCTGAACGTGAAGGTAAGACCCTACTTCTGAAGAAAGCATACTTTGGACACAGAATTTGGACCAATGGCACAGGAACTGACCCGGGAGTTTCCTTCATGAAGACTATCTCTCACATTATGGCATCAGAGGATACTGTTCAAGAAACTAAGGGAGAAAGTCAACAACTCATGGTTCAAAACCAGCTGCAAAGCCTAATAATCACAACAAAGTGTGGCACAGCAAACTGTCTCTATTGGTGCAGTACTGGCACTTTTCTTTTGAGGTTAATCCAGAGCTATTTGTAATTATAGTCCTCTCAATGAGAGGGAACTAATGTGTGCTACTGAACCCATTGCCAATGCACAGGGCTGCAGTGATTATAAATCCTTGAGTAAAACTTATTTCTGACACATCCAGACAAAGATATTTTCTCAAAGGAATGTTACATATGTGTCATTTTATTTACAGACAAGAATACATCTAACCACTCATATAAGATTTTTATGGAATAAAGAACATATTATAATATTCTTGGATATAATTAGAAGGTTTATAAATTTAGTACATAAAAGATCACTAACCTAAAGTGGTCAATCATGTCGATATTGAGTAGTATCTAAATTAATCTAACTGAATCTAATCTATGTTTATGTTATCCTTCCTGTGTCTTAAAAAATTAATAAATAAGAAATATTGCTACTCCCAACAAATATTACACACAGATAATTCATGTAATGATTATTTTTTGAAAATACAAACAAATTCTAACCTTTTATTCTATAAAATGATAGATGAACAAGCTTAATAGCCACAGGTAGGGACTGTAATGGATAGGTTTTGACAGTTCATAAAATAAAAAAATACACCTTTATATAAGTCTGAGATTTAAGCTGTCCTGAGGAATAGAAAGAAATTTAAAGATACACATGGAAAAATATTTTATTACTCATTTTCTTTAGATAGGTAGTCAATATGTCTGATTTTATTTTCTTACTCTTTCTGCTATGCGTGTACATTTTTTCCTTCAGGGAAAATGAAAATAACATTTTTCTATGAACTGCAATTATGGACAAGATATTTTGCTTTACTGGTGAAATATGTAGTCAAAAATGAACAAAGCCTGAATACTAAAATAGTGTTAATAAACTAATTATATACCTTGCTTTTAGCAGATAATATATCACATTTATAATAAATATACACATGCATTTATCAACAGCTCTGGATTTTAGATGATGAATGCTATTTTAATATGAAAAGTGTATATTATTTAATAAATATGTTTGTTTCATGTCTCCCAAAGCAAATATATCAAATATTCTTTCAGAGTCAGATAAACATGACCTAAGTGGGCAACAGCATTTCTTGCTCTTTTATCTTCTTTTGCCATAGTTCAACTGGACCTTTAGCTATCACACAGAAGACATTTGGTGACATTCAATGATGCTTTAGTCTTTTCTATTAATAACAATTAACTTTTATTTTATTTTTTTTTATTTCTGTATGTGTATGAATGTACTGTCTGCATGCAGGTCTGTGCACCCATGTCGTGCAATGCTGCAGAGGTCAGAAGAGGGTGTCGGATTCCTCTGGAACTGGAGTTCTCCTGGAACTGGAATTTCAGACGGTTCTCGGCCGCCATGTGGGTGCTGGGGATCGAACCCGGGTCCTCTGCAAGAGCGGTCAGCGTTCCTAACCGCTAGGCTATTTTTAAATAGGACACAAATAACACATGCTCTGTATATTCATATGCATTCATATGTTACAACTATTCATATATTTAATACTAATGCTTTATTTCCAACCTCTGTATTTAAACATATTAAGGAAACATATTCATTAAAGTTTTCAGTGTTTTCCTGAGCTATTAGGGCTGACTTTGAGTGATTTAAAGGCAGCACACAAATGTCATCTTTATTATATTTTATGCTTTCAGTAGACAGATATGATTAATGGGCTCAAATATTTATTTTCCAATCTTATCAATTTCAAACCACCTTCCAAAAAGTACCTAATAAATACAATTAATAAGGGCCTAATAGAAAAAGGAAAACATTCTGGTCATAAAATTCTTTAGTTGCCAAGTACTGGTTACCGATCTTCAGTGCTAATCTATAATCTCTACCCCCACCTCTCATTTCATTCAGATAAACTAACACTCCCATAGGCTCCCATAGCATCTGTTATGAGAGTATGGCTCATGACACTTCCCCAGTATACATTTGTTACTTTCACCTATAGTTACCAAAAATTATCTTTTCTGGAAGTACGGTTGCAACATTTTTTCAAGTTAGTCTTAAACCATGCAGATCAAATATATGGGATAAAAAAGTAATGACATTACTTTTACCAATAATATCAGTGAATGCCTATGGCTGAAAGAACAGGAGATTTCGAAATTACTAAATTCCTCATGTTTTCTTTTACTAAGAAAAAATAATATTTAGCCATTCTTCAAAAGCTCCTTTGTATCTGCGTTGCCATAGGCACTGTCTAAATTTAAACTCTAACACTATCACTGCGTATACCTTCTCACACATAAATTTTAAAAGTTCTCTGCGTACATGTATACCATATCATTTTCTCTGGTAGATAATAGCTATTTCTGAAAATCAAGCACAGAATCCCGTTTTGTTGACTAGTTTAGTTATGACCCAAAGAGAATATACACATTGCAAATGTTCTATAAACTGATTACAAAGCTATGAAATTTTCTGAGCCATTAGAGAAATGATGAAGTTGGTATGATTGAATTCTTATTCTCATGAGTCTTCTCCGTTTGTAGAGGGTGTCTTTCCATTTACAGTAGAAGTAGAAGTGAGGAATCCATTTTAACCATATAACGCTAAATCCCTTAGGAGTATTTACTTCTGTACTTGCAACTGAGACTATAAAGCTTTCATGCTTTAGGAAATTACCACACCCTTCCAGGAAGCAGTTGCTGTGTAACATGACTCTATAGATATATATCTAATTCTATTATAACCACAAGTCTTTGTCTCTATACTTATAACCAGGTAAGACTCAGTAGGAGCTTGAATGTAAAGTACAAAGTATGATAGTCCCAAAGATATTCCTTGAAACTCCTCATTTGTCCCAGCACACATGCAGGCACTCATACTAGAGTAGAGGATGAAGAAGGAAGGAACAAAGGTGCATCGAGCCAAATGTATTGATACTTCCTCATTTGCCTTTAACATTGCAGCACGTGGCTCACAAATGTAACTAGGAGTTTATAAAAGCTACGCCATTCTGTTTTCCCTTATCTTTTTCTTTTTCTTTTTCTTTCTTTTTTTAATTTTTTTTACATTTGAATGTCATCTTTATTCAGTACTGAAAATAGCCAGGTCCTATTTTATGTGAGGCTCTTATAAAACAAAAACACCAGCTTCCGTGTTACACTAGGAGATTTGAGTGGTGAAACCATTATTTTATGTAACTAAAATTATTTTATTGACTGCTTAGTAAGAGTGTAGTTCTTCCAGTAAGAACATTTAAGCTTTTAAATGATTATTCAATATTAATCAGGCATGGTTGCTCAAGAACATATCTTGTATATATTTCCAGTTCTGGAAGAAATAATGAATTCAACGATACTCTAGAGCTGCTAGAACCTCTACAATGTTGTTAGAATCTATGGTGTGAAAGGCCATGTTGAAGCCAATAAAACTTTCTCTGCAAAAATAGAAAACTCAGTACAGTAACATGTCTGTAGAAGCAGTTAACAATTTAATGGCACAAAAAAAGAGCATAAAGGATACATATTTAGTCATTCCTGTCTTATGTCCATTCATGAAATCTCTGAAAAGGCAGAGTTTGAAAAGTCTTGTGATTTCTTATAAACTTTGCCAAGTGATGACTTCAACTACAGCCAAAGAAACATGTGATTTCATTATTGAAGAAATTTATTATGTCCTCCATAGCCTTATATGAAGCTGTTGACCTATAAAATTCATTTTATTTCTTACTTATAAGTAAGGACAACCAGAAGTAATTTGCACTCAGCTGAATAAATCAGCAAATTATTTTTACTATCCTATTTCAAGTTTTATGTGCATGTGTGTATGTGTGTGTGTGTGTGTGCAT